>APFE030183886.1:231661-318966 GCA_000404065.3 Pinus taeda
ACAAACTGATTTGGTTCCAAATATAAAGTTGCCATACGTACCTTTTGTGTGTTTTGCACATTATTGAGATCAAAAATTTGCTCCATCTGTAATATCCATGTTGCGGGATCCTTGCCATCAAACTTCCTCATATCGATTTTTGGAATATGGTGGGTCTTCTATCCAACTTTAGAGTCTATTAAATCATGATTAACATTTCTTTTGTTCTCATCATGAGTTTCCTTTACTACCCTTTCACCGTTAGTAAGCATTTCTTGTAGACACTTTGTTAAATCTGTCCTCAAATCTGTCTCCAAATCTTCCATGCCTATCTTCAAATCTTCCATGCTTGTTTTTAAACCATCCATCTTAGCTTCTACATCTTTCTTTAAACCATCCATCATAGATTTTGTTGATTTTTGTGCAAGTGACACTTGTTGCACTTGGTCTAGTAATTTTGATATATCATGTTGCATTTCTTCCTCTTCTTCATGAGTCATGCTAGAGCTTCCAGGTTTCCTACTAGGTGTTTGCATTTTCTTTCTTCGAGGCATCAATTACCAATAATAACGCTTTACTATGCCCTTTGAATTCCTTCAAACTAATTTTTCAAACCAATCTTATGCAAAAAAAATTAAAAAACTACACACCTTTTTTTCACTTTGTAGGAGCCTGATATTGAATCTGATGTATCTCTGTAATTTCGGATCATCCAGTTCTAAAATTTTGATCAGTGGTAGCCCTCTGTGTCCTCTTTCTAATGCCACCAGTCTAACCCAAATTGGATTCTCCAAGAAAGAGTTATGCGAAATCTCCCACAATGACCTGATTATAGACTAGTTCAGTAGAGCGAACTTGTACGACGTGCCACGAGTCACTGTTTCAACATTTAGCTATGAAACATATATAGAAGAAACTACAGTCCATCTTCTTTCTGTACCTTCTTACGAAATTTCAATCCAATGCTCAGAGAAATAGTTATGATGATTTTCCCCAAGTCGCCTGTTTGGAATGTAATTCAGGAGTCCGCAAAAAGCCCAACTTCCTCAGATCATATCTCCGCAAATATAGTGCAAAAAGCTCTGAAATTCGGACCCGAGATTTAGCGCGATGCCTTCTCAAATGGTTTTTTTTTCAACTTCTAAAACATCACAGAAAAAAGGTATAGCGAAAATGCCACGATGACCTGTTTAGAGCAGCGAAACCCTAGAATCCAAAGCTCTGATACCAAATGTTATGAAGCCAGCTCAAGAAAGGATAGATCAACGCCTTATAATTTAGCCTCTTAGAGGGGGAAACCTCCTTTAAATTACATAAATGAACAATTATTGCATGATACAAATGAAAAGACCTCATTTCTATATATAGGAGTCTAAGGGGTCATAACATAATCTGAGCCTACATAACAATAATAATGTAAGGGCACAATAATAACAATAGTGGGCTTCTATGGGGCACAATAGTAACAATATGGGCACTATGTGGGTACACCAATATAATAATGGGTACAACTACCATAGTAATGGGGTGATCACTTGTATTATAGGGACCCAACAGGCAATCCCTTCAATTTGTCGACAATATTATATACATACATACATGTATGTGTATAACCTTGGTGGAAGATCAAAGGGATGCATCCCCATATTCGCGGATGGCATCCCTATTGAAATTGTTGATTTAAACTAGTGTACGTGTAATAATCCTTTACCCTTGAAATTGGTTGGTGTAGGTTTAAACCCTGTACAGAAATTACCTGCAAACATATTCTTAAAAATAGAAAAAATATACAATGAGGAGAAAATAAAATATGCACAGAGATTTTCTCCTGAAAACCAGAAAAATCAGATTGATTTTTCATTATATTTCTTTCAATGTTACAATACCACATGTAGGTACAAAATCTTAGATGTGTGCTTCCATTCCTTCCCAAAAGAAAAGGTGCATAACTCCTTCATAGGTATGCTATATCTGAAGTGAAGGTGGTAGGAGATGAATGTGGCTCCTCTAAGACTCATTGTATCAAATCATAATTTTTCACCTAAAGTATGCACCCTTTATACTTTGAGGTGTCTCATTGCCATGTATATCCACTAGAAGGATTGGGATATTCATGAAATAGTTGGGTGAGTTGAGTCATTCTGTTGATTTCCAAACATTCCTCACAATCTTTGACCAACCAATCCGAAAATGTAAGGATAAGGAAAAAAATATATCCTTTCTCCTCATTATTCAAGAAGAAAGCATACATCACATTGTGTTTCCCATATACGCTCTTGTAATCATACTAATCCATCTTACTGACCATTTGTGTTGCTCCATGCATGATAATGTATGGTCCAAGAAATAATTCAAACTATGATGATGGTATTGATTTAGAAACACCTCATGATAAGATATGGGTGCCAAGTCTCAACTACATGAAACATGGCCATCATCTCTTTCTCAAAGGTGGATTCGCCCAAAATTTCTATCAATTGCATCAACATAGTGCCTAGACCCCTACCCGATGCACCATATTCCAAGACAAAAGTCTTAGTGAAATTGGGCACTACAAAGATGGGTGTAGTGTTAGTGAGTGACTTACTTTAAAGATAAAAAGGCTTGCTCAACAACATCATTCCATACAAACTCATTGATTTTTAGAATGGTTGTCAAGGGGGTTTCTCTAGTAGCATGTAAGTCTTGGGAAGCCATGTGAGCTCTTCAAGGTCTCAGTCTATGGCTAATCTTATGTAGCAACAACTTTCTTTGGGTCCACTTGTGGGGTCTTCCCATTTGACAATGTGACCCAAGTATTAGACCTTAATTTGAAGCCCCGAAAACATATTTTAGAGAATGTGTAAGGAACAATTGTTGGCCTTGAAGGAGTTACAGGGCTCTATCAACATGTACCACATGGGAATCCCAAGTTTTGTTGTAGGTCAAGCTATTTTTAAATAATGCGAGCAAAAAATTGCATAAGTAGGGTCGTAAAATCTTGTTCATGAGGCTCTTAAAGGTGGATGAAGCATTATAAAGTCCTAAGGGCATCACTGAAAAATCACAATGGCATTCACATGTGTTAAAGGTTGTTTTAGGGATGTCCATTTCCTTCATCCTTGTTTGGTGGTATCCTAAGTAAAGGTCCAGTTCATTGATGAACGTGGTTCCATGAAGCTCATCTAAGCAATCATTGATAACTAGTCTGTCAAATTTGTCTTTGGTGACCAACTGGTTGGGAGCACAAAAGTCAATGCAGATGTGCCAACTACCTTCGTTCTCAAATACCAAGACCACGAGTAGTGGTGAAGGGATCCTACTAAGATGTATGACTATGGTCTCCAGTAAATGATCATTATATTTTATTCTTTAATGCAAGTGGGTGCCTTCAAGGACACATATTGGGTGGTTGACCATCTAGAACTAAGAACATACTTTGTTCATGCTCCCCACATGAAATTGGAAATCCACAGGGCGTTTCAAATACCTATCGATGTTCAATTAGGACCACATGCAAATAAATGGGAATATCTTGTGGGGTACCACACACCACCTACATGACATTGAATTGGGCAGTGAATTTGGAGAGGACTTTCTTTGATAGCTTCTCCATGTCGTGAGAGTTGATAATTTCAGGGGAGCCAAACTTAATACCTTTGAGTGAATGCTCATGCCCTTCCTTATTGAAGATTGTGTATAACTCCTTAAAATCCATTATGGCATGACACAAAGTGTGTAACCAATCCACACCGAGCATTGTGTAATAAACACCCATTTCAATAGCAAACATGTGAGATTTGAGCCACTAGTCTCTCATTTGAAGTTTCACATTTCACATCACCTTCCACAACTCATCGTAACTCCATTGGCTATCGTAATTTGAAATCCATGCACTACATGGACATAACAATTTGTTTCTTTCACCACTCTTCTATGGATAAAATTATTGGAGTCGTCGTTGTGAATGAAAGGATTCACCTTACAGTTCTTGATGCAACCAATCAACTACAAAAGTTTGGGGTGAAAAAAGATGTTGTACAAGGTGCAGAAAGAAGTTTGGGATCCTCACGAGGACCTTTTGAGGTCGTTCATTCCTGAGGAAGAGGACCCCAATCACTAGAACTCTGGGTCAAGAGTATCACAATTAGTCTTAGAAGGAAACACATGTTTGAAATAGTTCCTGTCTTTTACATTTATGCCTAGGGAAATTGTTACCCATCACGATCGCAGCGAATTTTGAGGCATTGGTGTTCTTCCATTTCTGCTCAGTAAATGGGAATTGAGCAGGATGTTATATTTTACTACCATTGTTGTCTTCTTCCTTTCCTTGATGACTGTCTTATAAAATTCTTCAATCTCTAAATTGGAAGCATCTGAAGGTTCGAAAGTCACAACAACTTTTCTTGTTTTCTCCTCCAAAGATGTGAAATTCACAAAAAAGTTATCCCTAGTTGACTTTGGTTGTTTTTCTTTATTATCTTTTTATCGCATTTTGGCTTTAGATTGCATTACATTTTGGCTTACTGTCGGTTGTGTCGGTGATGTCTCTTGTTGACTTACTTATGTGTGTAGCTCACTTGCCTTTGTTTTGTTGGAGACTATAGGAGCTTTGTGAGCATTCTATTTTATTTTCCTCATATGCTCCCCAGTCATTTTCTTGTTTCTATCATCCTACGATGTCAAATACCTCTTGGATATCTACATGATTTTCTTCTTGAATATAGTCCTTCAAAGTTGATCTCCTTTGACTCTCTGGTGAGGACATTAAGGTTATCCTTGGTGGACTCGTTGTCAAATTTAGTAGCCCATTACTCAACCTTTTTCCTGATCTGCTCCTTTCAAGTGGGTCTTGGTGCGACCACCTTCTTCACTGGGGTTTTCGAGGATGTTTCTTCTGAATTGAGATAGAAGGTATGGTAAATATTCCACATTCATTTTCCTCTCATAGTTTTTCACTAATGAGAGGTGTAAAAGCTTGTTGAGTTGTTGATCATGCCACTTATGGCATTGCAAATAATTATATTTGATTGTCTCAACAACTCACTTAAAACTCCATCAACAGTGGGGTCATAATGGATCCCCATGGGTTCTCCCCTGAGTTCATGCAAGCACTAGACTTTGGTGAAGTCAAGCCTTAGTTGAATGTCTACCTCAGCCCCTACGCCTCGTGGCCTTCCATGAATCGAATTTGCTCCCCTTCTTGGCTTTTAATCTATGAAGTTCTTTGTAAACACAATGAACATATTCTCATATTTTTGGGAGAGTGTTGCACATGAGAGCAACTAAGCACCTCTCCTTAGAGACTGTCACCACCATGCAATCGACCATTTGATAATAATACTTTCATTCTTCCACGAATGTGTGTTTCCTTCTCATGCTTATTTATGTAATTGTGGTTATTTAATTCTTGATATTCAGATTAATTTTCATGGATTAATCTGTTTCCATGGATTCCCACCTCAAACTGAATAAAAGATGTTAGAGACTATTATTGCTCGATGCATGCCCCTCTAACAAGATTAGGGTATAAGTAGTATGGTCAATCAATATGCAATCCATATGGCTATCTTCTTTGCCTGACCAGATGATATCATATGGTAGAAGAAAACAAAGTGACATATCCCATCATATTGTTAGTCCAAGACGTCACAAATGATTAAAGAAACTAGTCGGTCAGTGCACATGTTGGGATATTGCAACAACTCTCCACCATCATGGGTTCCTCTACTTGATTGAGCCTTCCTATCAATAGAGAAACACCTTTCTAGATACACGCTAATATGGATATCCCTCTACTTAAAGGAAGGAGATGCATATTCTTTAAAGCAATCATCCAGTCATTAATAGATTCCTGGGTAAGGATAAAATTACATTCATGCCTCTAGAACCACGCCTCTGCATCCAACATTGTTGTAACAACCATCATCAATGAGAAATATAGATGAAGAAGTGTGAAGTGTTATGTTTGAAGACACATGCCTTGAATGGGGTGATTCTATGGATGCCCTCAAGGAAGAATATTACTGCATGGGGAACTACAAGGACTAATACCCCAAATGGTTACAATGCTGCCAACATTAGGATTGGACTATACCAACATATTTCCATAGCTTGCCTACAAAATTACAAAAGTAGCCAAAGTAGAATTCTCAATTGCAGCGGTGTCTTGCACGAGTATATGTATACTAACTTGAATTCGTTGGACATATCAATGTGCTTGGGAGCTACCTATAGGTATGTGGTTAAAATTAAGGAGAAGTTCGAGCACAAAGGTAAAACAAGGTTTCACTTTGAAACAAATCTCAGCCACTTATGACTTGGAATCAACAACTTGATCGCTCGTACTTGCCCACTTTCAACGCACAACAACCTTGAGCATTGAAAAAGCATCCAATTTCTATGACTTGGCACAACCAAATCCCTGTCGACTCGAGAAAAAGGGTTCAGAGGTGAAGATAAAACCCTTAGGCTATGAGATGGTGAGCCTTGTTTAGAGTTATCTGTCACATAAAACTCTCAAAGGACCACTTTAAATCTTAGGATGAAGATTCCACAATATGTTTTTGGAGATGAAATGTAATTGCAAGTTCACTGAAATGGACAAGATCAAATTAACCTTCAATGTGCAACATATTTACAATGATACAACATATTAATAAGGAAAAAATATGAAGTAAACAATGATTATGGTTATTCAAACTCCCCCCTCATAGGATTTGTATTGAGAAAAAATAGTAAGCATTCCCTTGATAACACAAACACATTGTCGTCATCAAACTATTCACTACAAGAAGAAAAGGAAATAAATATTCCCCTTGTTGTGAAAGCTTAAAATTTGAAGAGTTGACGATCACTGTAAAGGCATTAGAATATATGTATTCCTCATCACAAAAGCTTTAAAATGGAAGAATTTTTTATTATCATTGTAAAGTAATTTGCAAGAACAAATTCTCTTACCTGGACTCGAACATGGGTCTCTTGAATGAGACCTAGGTATCCTAATGATCTACAAATGAGATCTTAAATAAATATGAAGGTATTACAGACTCATGTGTAGGAATGCCTATATTACTTAGTGCACTAGATCAAAAAGATTGCAAATAATATAGGCAATGAGCATATAAAAAACATAACAGTCACACACATTAACACAACAAATAATCAAGGAGTTCACCAGACTTCCTAGCTACGTATCTTGGTACAACTTTCAGTGTTTGACCTCTATATTATGTCTTCAAGAGCAGATCATTACAAGTGTGAGCTCAAACTGAGTCTCAACACAACAGTGACAAAACAATAGGGATTTACTTGAAACCCTCAAGTCTACAAGAGTACACAGATTCTCCCTCTTGCTCTTTGTCTTCTGCTTTATCTTTGTCTCTGCAACTGCCTTCTCTGTCTTTTCAATTGAATGGCTTTTAAGCCTATCAGTGTTTGTTTGTTTGTCTCCCCTTTCGGGCTCTCTAGCTTTCGGCCATTGTCCCTTCCTCTCCTTCTGGAGTGTTTAACAATCATTGCTAAACTCCCTAAGGTATGGTGGCCACCTGTTCGTAACAGAAAGAACCACTGGCATGGGTGAAATCCCAAAAAGTCATTTCTCTGTTTACACAGAGGAATACATAGAAAACATTAAAAAATCCGACAAAACGCTTTCTATCGGACTTCAAATAATATTGAATCCGCCCTATAATCCTATCGGGTTTGCCTTTGGTCGCTATCGCAATCCCACCATTGATCTGCATGATCTCCAATCTAATGGCTAATATTCATTTCAAGTGGCTTATGTGCATGGAGATTACCCACCCAAAAAGGTGGCATTCTCTCTCCGACGCCAAGCCATGTATCGGCCAATGTATGGGATCAAGCGGAGTCCGTCCAATACCACTTACATCTTGAGGCCCGCTCGAAATCCTGCTCATTACGAAACTCAAATAATATAAAGCCACATTTACAAACCTTTCGGGTCCGGTTTTATCGCTTCGGGTGCATTTCCTTTGTATTTCAGTATTTTAATGGAAATGCATAAATACATAGAAAAACTCGACAAATCCCTTTTTATCATAACTCAAAATTTATCAAGCTGCATTTATAAATCCCGTCAAGTCCATTTATCGCAAGTCGCATGTTTGTATCAGCCCCAGTCCTTTGCAATCCTGCGATGCGATATATCGCAATCGCATATCGCATGGTCTTTGGGCCTCCGGTAAGTCTTCCCTTGTGTTTTAGCGATGCAATATTGCGATTTGATCTGCGTGTTTGATCAACGGTCCTCATTAAATTGCAATGATCACTATCGCGATTTCCATAGGGCTGTCTCCGATGTATTTCGCTGACTTCTCCTAATTGTGATATCCCGATTAGATTTCGATCATTGATTGGTCTAATCCGACGACCCCTATGTAGTGTCACTTCCACCTTTGATTAGCTCTATTTTCTGCCATTCTTTCATTATTTTACCTTCTGATAGTGTTTCCATTAGTTAAGATATATGAAGACTTAGAGGTTTTAGGATCCATTTTGGATCACGCCTTCCCACTGAAAAGCTTATGGACCACCAAAAGTTGGTTTTTAGGCATCGATCAAGTGAGGATATAGCCCCCTCACTTGTTTAACTTCTATCCATCGTGCTTTGCTTGGATTTGAACCTTTGAGCCCTATTCTCAGGTACTCAACATCCCTTTCACGCATAGTTCTCACCTTCCCGTCCAGAACTGTATCTTCCTGTAACTCATTGAGATATCCAGGCAACAAATCCTCAATAGAAAGCAACTGACTTTTCTCTTTAGGATCTTCAATCAATGAAGGTTCATATAATCTCAAGTTTCTGCATTAACGACTGAATAGATCTGCATACTGGAAAATCAAGGAGAAAAGCATTTTCACCAATTTTATCAAGTATCTTGAAAGGTCCATACCTTATTAGTTTTAGCTTCTTACCTTTTCCTTGTGTCCTGTCTTTGCTGATGTACAACCAGACTTGATCACTGACTTGGAAACTATGCTCAACCCGATGTTTGTCATGTCTTGCCTTGTACTTGGCCTGACTTCTTTCCAGTTGTTCCTGTACTGCTTGGTGAATTTCCTGGATTTGTTCAATGAACTTGGTTGCTTTGTCCACATCATTGTGTCCATCAACTACTATGTCCTTACCAAAGACAAAATCCAAGGGAGACTTTGGTATAAAACCAAAACAAGACTCAAAAGAGATCTCTGAGTAGAAATGTCCTGTTGACCACTTCTGTTTGGCCATCTGTTTGTGGATGAAATGTTGTGCTCTTCTTCAACCTGGTGTTCATCAACTCTGTTACACAATAATTGTCACTTTCCTCATCTCAGTCCCTCTACTGTGTCATGTATCAAATACACATGTCCATATCTTCCCACTTACGCATAAAGCTTAAACAGTGGTCTCTGATGCTGAAGAATTGACCCTTTTTCCTAAGTTTCTGCATCATTGCTAATAAGACATTAAAAGGTGCAATGATCCCTTGTCATGAACTGTCTCGTCGCAACACCATCACTGGGGTACACGTGTTTCTCGTGACAGTGTGATTTCAGGGCTCGGCGCAAACCTCCTAGCTATTTACAGTGACGATTCATCTGAACGCATTGCCTCCTTGCGATGTCGTCGCTGATCCTTAGTTCATGACTTGTGATGACCCAGATTTGGCGAATTTGTTCAAACAGTCGGCCTTTTGGGTGTTTCTAGAGCTGGTTGTTGGGTTAGTTTGGGTCACTTTTCCTCCTTTGGGATGGTGGTTTCGCCTCTTGTGAAGCCTTCCTTAAGGATAAGCTCCCTCTCCCTCATTTCATGGAGATTCATTCTCCTATAAAATCACTCACCATTGCTATGATCTGCTAGTTTTGCAGTGCTGGCTAGTTCTTTTGAGTTTGGTTTGAAACTAAGTAGATAGATTTGGTGCGAGTGTGACGAGTGTGGGATTGTTAATAGTTTGGTAAGAGGTTGTGGAGTGCCTTAACCTTGTATTAGAGCTTGTGAGTTAGAGAGAGATATCATCTATTTGGGAGAGCCATTCTTGAGAGAGAATGCCTAAAGAAACATACTCGCTGGACCCTCCAAGAAGGATTGCGACGTCAAGACTTGGTTGTAAGCTTTGCTCTTGATTCATCTTAATACAATCAATGATGATTTCCTATATCTTGTGTACAGTTTACTTGATAGCTTATCATTTCTTGACTTTATAAGTAAATATATCATTGTTGTCCTCGGTTACGTGCTCTATTGTTCTATTGTGGTGTTTTAGGTCGATTGCTAATTGAGGAGAAAGAAACGGAAGCTGGAGCAACGCAACGGAAACTTCATCAACCACCGGTTTGAGGTAGGCCTCCAATGATGACTATTTAAGGGAATTGATTGTTGTTTTGTCTTTGTTGTGATTAGACCCACTCTAGGGCTAGAGGGGTTGCCTCTGTCCGCAGAGGGAACACTTTCCTTTATCACAAACTCCCATAGATTTGACCAAAGCTTCCTAACAAATCGAGAATCTCGATCAGATACAATAGAAGTGGGTAAACCAAAATGAACCCATACATTTTGAAAGAACAACTTGGTTGTTTGTTCAGTTGTAACCTTCTTGTTACAAGGTATCAAAATACACATTTTACTGAACCTATCCACAACAACATACAAATAATCATGACCTTTTCTAGATTTTGGCAATCCCTAAACAAAGTCCATGGAAACACTTTCCCAAGGATGAGAAGGAATTGGAAGTGGAGTGTACAAGCCTAATTTTCTATTACTGGGCTTGTTGATAGCACACATAGTACACCTTTTGATATATCTAGAAACTATCTCATGCATTCTAGGCCAATAACAGAACCTCTGCAATTGTGCAACTGTTTTACAACCAAAATGACCTAATATAAGAGAAGTATGTGCTTCCCAAATTATGTTAGATCTTTCAATTTGTGGAATGCATAACTTTCCAAAATGATATAAGAGTTGGTCCTTTACATAATAATCCAATTCTTCTACTTTCTTGCCATGACTTAAAGTTGCATATACATCTTTAAAATCTACATCTTAAGCATATTGTTCAATGTAACTTTCATGCATTATTGAATTATGCTTAAGTATAGTAGATGCATTTATGATTGGTCTTGATAAGCAACCTTATTGTGTATGCCTTCTTATATCTGATGACAAGATGAAATTGTTGTAGAAAACCCATCCACCTATAATGTCTTGATTGCTGCAATTTAGTTTGTGAGTGAAAATATTGAAGTGGTGGATGATTTGTATGTATGATTGTTTCCTTACACAATAGGTAATGTTTCCACTTTTTCACACTTTGTACTAATGCATAAAATTCTTTATCATATGTGGGATAATTAACTATTGTAGAAGTAAATGTCTCAGAATGATAATATATGGGTTTACCGTGTTGCATGAACACTGCTCCCATGGCATAGTCACAAGCATTTGTCTCAATTTCAAATGGATGTTGAAGATCTGGCAGTGCTAGTATTGTTGCTATACTAATTTTTTATTTTAAGGTGTCGAAGTCTTTCTATTATTTTCCTCCCCACTTAAACACCTATTTCAATCTTGTTAAAGCATGTAATGGAGCTGCAATCAATGAAAAGTTAGCAATAAACTTTCTCTAGCACTGTGCTGCCCCTAGGAAACTTCTAACCTCTGTAGCAGATTTGGGTTTAGGCTAGTTCATAATGACTTCAACCTTAGAGAGATATATCTTCAATTCACCACCCCCTACAATATGACCCAAATAATTTAAACATGTTTTGCCAAATTCACATTTTGATAGTTTTACGTAGAGATTTTCTCTTTTTAAAACATCTAAAGTCTGCTTTACATGGTCTTCCCATGTCTTACTAAAAACAAGAATGCCATCTAAATAAACAATTACAAAATCATCAATAAAAGGTCTGAGTACATCATTCATAACTCTCATAAACGTAGTAGGAGCATTAGTTAAGCCAAAAGGCGCAACCAACCATTCATACAGTCCTTGCTTTGTCTTGAAAGTGGTCTTCCATGCATCTTGTTCTGCAACTCTGACCTGATGATAGCCACTTCGCAAGTCTAACTTAGAAAAGTAAATTGCTTCTTTCAATTGATCTAACAGATCATCAATATGAGGAAGAGGATAACAATTTTTTATCGTTATTTTATTCAATGCTTTATAATCAATGCACATTCTCCACGGTCCATCTTTCTTTCTCACCAGCACGATTGGAGATCCACATGGTGATGTGCTTGGTCGTATAAACCCTTTTTCGAGTAACTCCTGTACCTTCTTCTTTATCTCTGCATTCTCTAAAGTTGATGACCTGTACATTCCAATGTTAGGTAATGGAGCATCTTGCTGCAAACAAATATCATGTACTATTTCTCGCTTGGGTGGCAGACCTTTTGGTTCTTGAAATAGAACATCAACTTTAACTAAATCAGCTTTCTGTTTAGAATCAAAACCTTCAAATTCATTGGATTTTTCAGGATCCTTTTCCTTTACAACCATTAGTAAAAACTACTTGAATTCACAATTCTTTTCATCTATCCTGAGTTAATGAGAGAATAATTATTTTTTAGTTTATGAGCTCTTAAAATATATTCTATTCCATATTTAGTGAGTTGATACTTATTTTCAGCTCTATAGAAGATAGCTTTCCTATCATACAAGTATGGACTTCCCAAAAAAATACCACATATATCCAAGGGAACTATGTCTAACTCAACCTCATCTACAAATGTTGATCCAATAGCAAACCTAAGTTTACATTGTCTCATTACTTGTAGCTTTGTTTTATCACATACCCATCCTAATGGATATGGCTTCTCATGAGGTTTTGTTTGTAATCCCAACTTCTTTACAAGTGTTTTAGAAATCAAATTTACTTGTGATCCACTATCAAACAAAGTATCAATCTTATTATGCTTGGAAATTACTCTAATACGAAAAATCTCATTTCTTTCTCTCTCATTACTTTCATTATGAACAGATTGTGTAGAATTACTTGTGGATGCTTCAGAATCCTTGCCTCTAATACCTGTGGTTGTAACTGTTGTTTCATCGCTTGAATCTGATCCCAAGTCCTGCTGAATACCTGTAGCATTCTTTCTCTCCTTACCACCAAACTTCTTGGGTTTCAGTTCTGGATGCAAAGACCAGCAGTGTGCCTCATCGTGTCCTTCTTTTTTTTAATGAGTGCATGAAGGTTTATCCTTTTTTACTATGTTTTCTTTCCTCTCCATCCATTTCAGCTTCTTCTTTTCCTTGCTTTTGTTTACATAATATTTAGATGTTCCCCCAATCTCTGGGTTTACATTCTTACCTCTAGCTTCTAGATGTGTTGCTTGAACTGATACATCATATAAGCTAGTGGGATTAAACTTGAGTATAATATGCTATAAATAACCATGCAGACCACCTATATACTTCAATAAATTCTCAGGTGAGTCCAAGGATATACCTAGATCTAAAGTTCTTTTCCTGAATTCCTGAGTATAACTCTGTACACTATGACCCTTCAATTGGCGAAGAGTTTGCCAACTCATCATTTCCTGTTGCATGTAAGCTAAAGGATAGAATTGCTTTTTGATAGCAGAAACAAAGTCATTCCAGGTAGAAAGGATTTTACCATGTTTTTTTAGATCAGCCGGTGTCTTGCCTTCCCACCATACTAGTGCAATTCCTCCAAGTCGAAGGCTAGCCAGCTGAATCTTTCTCCTTCCCAAATCAATGTTCTGCACCCTGCGATATACATCAATCTGTATTATCCAATTATATAGCTTCTCTGCATTTAGTTCTTCGTCATAAATTGGCAAATCAAACTTCACATCTAATTAAATCAAAGAAGTTTTCTTCTTTTTCTTATTAGGGCTAACTTTATGTGAAGAAGATGATGAGGTAAGTGATGATGGAGGAGTTGGTGGAGAAGGCATTTCTCCTTTTCCTTTGCCTTCTGGAGAGGCAACTAGAAAAGGTTCCTCTGCTCCTTTGTCTGGTTTAGGTGTTGAGATGCTTTCACCTCGACCCTTCTTAAACTCCAGATACATCTCTTCCACCATGGCTTGCATGGCCTTAAAACCTTCCATAAATTGAGATTCTGATCCCAATGGAGTTTCTTCTGCCTTTCTCCTCTAAGAATAGACTCTTCGAATCTCTATATTAGCCTCAACAAGTTCTCCTTCTCCTAGTCTAAGCTTTAATCTAGTTAGCATTCAAAATCCAGCATGACCTTGTCTAAACTTAACCAAACCTAAAGCTCTGATACCACTTGATCTGAAAATGAGATCTTAAATCAATATAAAGGTATTACAGACTCATGTGCAGGAATGCCTATATTACTTAGTGCAACGGATCGAAAAGATTGCGAATAATATAGACAATGAGCAGTTAGAAAACATAACAGTCACACACATTAACACAACAAATAATCAAGGAGTTCACCAGACTTGCTAGCTACGTTTCCTAGCCCAACTTTCAATGTTCAACCTCTATATTATGTCTTCAAGAGCAGATTATTACAAGTGTGAGCTCAAACCGAGTCTCAACACAACAGGGATTTACTTGAAACCCTCAAGTCTACAAGAGTACATAGACTCTCCCTATTGCTCTCTATCTTCTACTTTCTCTTTGTCTCAGCAACTGCCTTCTCTATCTCTGCCATTGAATGGCTTTTAAGCCTATCAGTGTTTGTCTGTTCGTCTCCCCTTTCGGGCTCTCTGGCTTCTGGCCACTGTCCCTTCCTCTCTTTATGGAGCATTTAACAATCATTACTAAACTCCCGAAGGTATGGTGGTCACTTGTTTGTAATGGAAAGAACCAGTGGCACAGGTGAAATCCCAAAAAGTTGTTTCTCTGTTTACACAGAGAAATACACAGAAAACACTGAAAAATCCGATAAAACACTTTCTATCGGACTTTAAATAATATTGAATCCACCCTATAATCCTCTCAGGTCCGCCTTTGGTTGCTATCATAAACCCACTATTGATTTACGTGATCTCTGATCCAACAGCTAATATCCATTTCGGGCGGCTTATGTGCATGGAGATTACCTACCCAAAAAGGTAGTTTTCTCTCTCCAGCGCCAAGCCACGTGTTGGTCAGTGTATGGGATTGGGCGGAGCCCATTCAATACCACTTACCAACTAAGGCCCGCCCGAAATCCTGCTGATTATAGAACTTAAAAAATATAAAGCCGAATTTATAAACCTTTTGGGTCTGATTTTATCGCTTCGGGCACATTTCCTTTGTATTTCGATATTTTAACGAAAATGCGTAAATACATAGAAAAACCCAACAAATCCCTTTTTATCAGAACTCAAAATTTATCAAGCCACATTTATAAATCCCATCGGATCTGGTTATCGCAAGTCGCATGTTTGTATCAGCCCCGCTCCTTTGTATCACTGCAATGCAATATATCGCAATCGCATATCGCATGGTCTTCAGGCCTCCAGTAAGTCTTCCCTTGTGTTTTAGCGATGCAATATTACAATTTGATCTGGGTTGTTGATTTGCGCGCTTGATCAACGGTCCTCGTTAAATCGCATTGATCGTTATCACGATTTTCATAGGGCTGTCTCCAATGTATTCTGCTGACTTCTCCCGATTAGATCTGGACCGTTGATTGGTCTGATCCGACTGTGCAATGTCGCTTCCACCTTTGCTTAGCTCTGTTTTCCGCCATTCTTTCCCTGTTTTCCCTTTCGATAGTGTTTCTGATAGTTAAGATATATGAAGACTCAGAGGTTTTAGGATCCATTTTGGATCACCTAATAAACTTAAATGCAACGATGTAAAAAATTAGACATAACTAGAAGTCATTCTAAAGATATTTAACTTTAAACTTTAAAAATTTGAAGATGTTGGAGTTTGTTTGCATCAATAATTAATCAAAAAATAACTAAATTTTTTTTCAAGGCAACACAACCCAAATTTCCAACTTATGTTTGTCATTAAAGACCAACAAGTGTAGATCTACAACTTCTAAAAGCATCCTAATCAGTCATGCTAAGTGCGATGATGATTTGAAATATGACATGGTTGAGATAAAGATCCCACCAATAAACTGAAAGCAAATCGGAACCTCATCGAGAAAAAAAGACGTCGCAGGAAGTTCATGAGGTGTTATTATGCCATCGTTTTATTTATGAATGAACTTACTAAAAGGAAGTTCAGTTTTTTATTATTGTTGAAGAAGCTAGTCAAATCTCTTACTCTAGGAATTGCTGATGGGAACAAGCATTTTAGTGTGCAAGTTGACGCCATGAATATTGGTTTTTATGTCAAATTACCTCAACCCATGGAGGGAAAGATTGACCACCTGCATTATCATGTCAAGAAAAATTTGGACAAGGTAGAAAGGAACAATCTGATGATAGAGAGGGAAGGCCTTAGATTGACATTCTCTCTACATTGGTTCTAACATTACTCGTGGTGAAACTCTTTTGTTGTTAACATAATCAATTTACACTGCTAGTGTATCATGCGTTAGAGAACTTTTGAGGTCTAAAATGGTCCTCCTAAGAAAAATGTAGAACCAAAATAAACTTTATAAGAACCAATAGGATTGAAGATGATGATGTCAACCATGGGGGGTGATTCACCATTTTTGGGGTAAAAAAGTAAAAAGATTATAAAATAATAAAATAATACAGCTACTTTTTCAACTTCTATTTTCAACTTATATCCCTAAGCTTCTACACAAATTTTGAGCGGGAGTACTCTTTGGACGCAAAATTTAATTCCTCGTCCAAGGAGTACTCATGTTGCATACTTTCGATGGACCCTACTACACAAAAAATGAGAAACACATGAAAAAATGTGATTGCAATCACATTTTTCATGTATTTCTAATTTTTCATGTAGCAGGGTCCATCAAAAGTATGAAACATGGATACTCCTTGGATGAGGAATAAAATTATGCATCCAACGGGTGGTCCCGCTCGAAATTTGAGTAAACCCATAGGTAGATAAGTTGAAAACACAAGTTGAAAAATAGTTTTTCTTTGTTCCCTTTAAAATTTGATGATGTAATCTAATATTATTTTATTATTTCCACTATTATTTTATAATTTCCTTAGGATGCCCATTTTAGACCTCAAAACTCCCTTAATGGATCATCGTTGCATATGGCTCTTGCTCTCCCAAGAATCAACTCTCAAACTATGGCACAAACATATAAGTCTCACCTCAAGCGAGATATTCGATGGGAATCAACTAAGAGAAGGACCAATGACATAAATGATGACATCCACATGGAAATATATTCAAAGTCAAAGAATTCCAAAAGGACCTAGTGGAGATATAACTTTTTCATGACATCTAAGTGTCCGTAGACATACAATAATATAAGAAATATATGTTGTTGTTAACATTGTCTATTGCGCATTGACTGGTGGACACGTGTACAAACTAGGGCTCAATGATATCTTGAGGAGATGTGTCCTTCATAATGAAATATGGAGAATCATTAAATAATCACATGGTTGGGCGTCATAGGGAAATTATCTTACAGATACAAGAGGAACGAAAATCCTCCATGCAATGCTATTGTGCCCTGATTTGGACAAAGACAACAAAACCCTTCGCCTCCCCATAAAAAATATGAGGGGAAACCTAAAAGGATGCTCAATCAAATTTTTTGATGGCATCCTCAGTAACCTCCTTGGCATAGACCAATGCACCTATCCCAAAGGGGTTTGCACTCTACACCTATTAGCACTAAACCACCCAAATTCCCAACGTTATTGGTCAAAATAGGTCGAGCCAACCCCTTAGTTACATCTGACTATGGAAATTATATGGGTACTTGACAAAAATTTTATGGAATGGATAGATATCTATAGAAATATGAGATACATTTAGAACCCATTCTTCCATAGTCGCCATTTTACATGTGTGCCATAGGTTTTTTTGGCACAAATTTTACTGAAGGAAGGATGATTAAAGCCAAATGCATGAAAATAAAAAAACGATATTTACAAAGTGGATAGAAATAGAACTAGTTTGCGACTATATCATATAGAAAACAACGAGGTTTATTTATGAGAATGTGATTAAAATGTTTTGATGCCCCTTGCAAATAACAAGTTATGAATGGACCCACTTTAAATCCTACTATTATGATATTAACATATGGACCCAGTGGAGATATAGATTTTTCATGACATCCAAGTGTCCATAAACATACAATAACATAATAAATATATGTTTTTGTTAACATTGTCTACTACACTCCCGGATACAAGTGCTTAGTACAGCCATAACGCTGATGGGACGGGGGTGGGAGGAGATCAGCTGCCACCTGCCAACCCTGTACAACGCAAATACGAACTAGGTGACGGATATATATTGGAATGTGGGCATTGATGAGGTTAACAGAATTGTTGCAGACGATCCTGAATACGCATTTACCTCCGCACGCTCTGAAATGTTCGGACTCCCAGCTCTCATGTATGCTAGAGTTATGGTGGTCGAGTCTCGAGGCAGGGGAGGAGGTAATAATACCACCCTCCGCCATGGGTTAGATTTGGTGACGTTTCCGTTATGCTGGGTGGAGGTAATGAAGCTGGGTTCTAGCCTTGTTATTATGAAGAAGCCGCCTCAAACTGTTTCCTGGATGCTCTCTGCTGCTTAGGGTTCTCGTCAGTCTGAGTGCTTAGCCGGCCTGCACCCTGCTTCTCTAGTTGATCAACTTGGTGCTCATAAAGGGGCCGTTGCTGCTGTTGCCATGCCTTGGCTCCGTCAAAGGATGATAGGCCGATGAGGTACCTCTCGGAGGGCACCCTCCAACCCTTCTTCCTTCCCTCCCTCCAGTGAATTCATTTCTCGCGGAAGAGGCCGCATATTGAGGCCTAGTCAAATCCTTGAGCCCAATTCTCCTGGCTCCTCGTCCTCGCCCTCCTTGGGCTCTGCAATCTTCTCGTTTAACAACACTTTGAATTGCCCCAGGATCATTGCTCATGTCTCAGTGCTCTTCTGCGAAGAAGCACAAGAAGAGGGAGAGACCAGCTCTCCTCAGGAGGATCCAGGCTCAATTGATGTGTTGAATCCTAGTTCTTAACAAGCGATGGTGATCCCCACAAGCAATGCCAATGATGCAGGGCTAGAGCCAACTGCCCCGGGTTCGACTGTGAAGAATGTCAATTTACAGGTATTGGAGCCAGTAGCCCCAAATCTGAATGTGCATGAGGAAGTCCAAGCTCAAGACTGGTATGACGTGGGATGGTGTAGAATTGTGGAGGAGCCCCTAGATGCCTAATTCTCACTCGGCGGCTCTGTTTCAGGTTATTCGGCCCAGTATAGAGGGATTTTTGCCTCAGTTGAAATATTTTGTAATAGTGGTTATGTCAAGGTTCAATTCGCATGCTTTTTTGGAAATGTATGTAAGGTGGGTCTGCAACCTCTCTGTCTATGCTTGTAAGGATCCCCTGCGTGGGACAACAAACCTTCTGTCTAGTCCAAATTCTCAGTCTGGTTCAAACTATCTGTCTTGGACAATTTTCAATTTCAAACTGCCTCTTCTTCCGGGCAGCTGTTTCTCACGACAGCCATGATGTAACTTTGTACTTTTTATGTGAATAATAGAATAGTCTTACTTAGAAAAAAAAACATTGTCTACTACACATTGACTGGTGGACACATGTACAAACTGGGGCTCAATGATATCTTAAGGAGATGTGTCCTTAATCATGAAAGATGGGGAATCATTGAAGAAGCACATGGTCGGGCGTCAGAAGGACATTATCCGACAGATACAAGAGGAACAAAAATCCTCCATGCAATGATATTGTAACCTTATTTGGACAAAGACAACAAAACCCTTCTTCTCCCCATAAAAACTATGTGGGGAAACCTAAAAGGATGCTCCCTCACATTTGTGGATGGAATCCTCAATAACCTCCTTGGCGTAGATCAATGCACCTAGCCCAAAGGGGTTCGCACTTAGCACCCACTGGCACTAAAAAACCCAAATGACCAACATTATTGGTCACAACAAGTCGATCCCACCACTCAATTACATTTGACTATGGAACTTATACACACAATTGACATAATTTTTCGGGAATGGGTAGATCTCTATAGAAAGATGTGATCCATTTAGAAACCATTCTTCCATAGGTGCCATTTGACACGTGTTCCATAGATATTTAAGGCACGAATTTTACCGAAGGAAGGATGACTAAATCCAAACGCATGAAAGTAAAACAACGATATTCACGAAGTGGATAGAAATAGAATTAGTTTGGGACTATATCGTATAAACAACAATGAGGTTTATTTATGAGAATGTGATTACAATATTTTGGTGCCCCTTGCAAATAACAAGTTATGAATGGACCCACTTTAAATCCTACTATTAGGATATTAATGTATGAATTCATGGTTCAACATACAAAGAGCTCCCTTTATCACCCTTACGCCAACAAAGTAGTAGAGTCTTTCCAGAAGATTCCGACAATAGGGATAAATAGGATGACAAAGACCTCTAAATGTTATGAGCATATACAAAAACCCAAAAGATTAGATAGGCCATACCCCATTTAAAATTGTGTTGAGTGAAAAAGTTGTGTCTCTCGAATGCACATGATGCCTTTGACAAAAAAAAGAGGTGTGCTTAAATTTGGTGTGACGAAATTTATAGAAGATAAAACAATAGATATTACGACTTAATAACACACATTATACTACATATCAATATAAAAGATTCAAGAACATAGGACTTGTATCAAGATATGAAAATAATATGACATACCCCATTTAAAATTGTGTTAGGAAAAAAAAGTGGTGGTGACGCGAATCCACTTGATGCCTTAACAACAAAAAATAGAGGCGTGCTTAAACTTGGCATGATGGCATCTATGGAAGATAGACCAATATAAATTATGACTTAATACCAAGCATTATACTGCCTATAAATACAAAAGAAGTAGTGGAATCACACAATGATCAAGATATAAAAAAAAAGCATTAAAGAACATGGAATTGTATCAATATATGAAGATAAAATAAGGGGAAAGTTAAGAAAATTGGAAATCACTAGACTTTGAACTTACATTGTCAAAGACATCAGAGCTAGTTTCCTTGTAAACCTATACTTCAAGGCTTTATATTAAGGAAAGTTGGAAATGGGGACAAATTGTTGAAGACCCCAACTTTTTGTTAAAGAGATAAAGAAAAAAAAAACTATAGGTTAGTTGGGATAAGGGTGGCTAGCACTTTGTAGTGGAAAGGAGGTTGGTCAACTATCCAAACCCTCAACCATAATGGGGAAATGGTATAGCTCAAAGTTAACTATTTTGAAATAAACAAAGAATAAAGGCAATTGAACCATCAGATGAAGAGAAAGAGAAAGAAACAATTTAGGGAATGGAGTTGCATAGGCAAAGAATATTTTGTATCAAACAATTCAACTTCCATGGAAGAAGAAATTGGAGGAAACTAATTCGAGAGGGAGAAATGAGTAATAGAGTGATGCAATGAGATTTAGATTAGAGTTAACTTGTGGAGCTGCTTGGATGTTGTAGAATATTACCAACCAAGATTGATATAGTAAGTATTAAATGTTCATCGAGAGAGCCAGAGAGAGAGATAAAATGAAGAAGAGGAGGTGGCCCAACAAAAGTTTGCACAACTGATTAAGAAAAATTCGACCACATATAATTTAGTCAGGAGATAGCAACTAGAGGTTAAATAAGAAGCAAGGAGTTGATAAGATATGTACAGCCTAAATGAGGTTGAATGGAAAATCAATCAACATAAGAGAACTATTAAAACTTGTTGTGTCCAAATTGATGGAATTAAGATCAATGGAAGTAGAGTCAACAAAGGTGGGATCAACACAAGAAGAATTGACAAAAGTAGGTTTGATGAGTAAAAGGCCATTAGAAAGTGAGTCAGTGCACCTACAAGAGTGAAAGATAGTTTTACCAGTAGAAGATTGATGAGTGTGAGTCTATGAAGGCAAAGAATGTATGCGACAAGGATAGAGCATTACAAGAATCATAAATAACAAAGAAAATAGTCAATTAAGCAATAAATGAGGTAAAAATAAATAAACTATGTCTAGTTAAGAATAAATTCACGAAGTTTCCAAAGATTCACTATGCCCCAAGAAGACCAAATCATCGAGATAAAGAGAAGTCTGTTAATCTAGTGAGAACCACTTAGGGTGGTAGTGTTATTGAAGAAACATGATTTGTGATGCTGACAGAAAGTGGGAAATAATGTCATCATTTATCATAGAAAATTGAGGCCAAAACGATATTAGAGGTAATTCAAACCTTAAATATGGATGAACTAAGTTTGGTTGCATAATGGAAGAGATACAAAGATTAGGGTAAAATCAAGCCATGAAAAAGTGAAACAGAGAATTAGATGGAAAATTTAATAAAAAATTCACAATTCAACATTCGTAGGATTTTAGACATGGCCCAACGTAAGTAATTTCAATGTTTGAAAGAAGAGCCGACAAGGTTTGGAGTTACAAGGTACTGCAATGAGAAGATATAGTTGGCAGAAGTTATCTCAATCGATGCCATAACGTTTCGAAACTTAACCATGTTTCCGAAAGAATTATTTCTTGTCAAAGTAACATAACAACTTCAACACATACATTTAAGTTCCCAAGAGATGAAAAAGCAATTTCGAAAGGTTTGGTACTCAACAAAGTTACATGCAACTTCATGTATTGGATGACATTATCATTTTAGTCCATCTCACATCCAAGTGTGGGATCTCTAATTCTTCGTTTCATTTCTTAGTCACCGTAGTGATATTGTTAGAAAAACCAATTAAATACAACAAAGTAAATCACATAAATGCAAAATAAATATAACTTTCAAGTTGAAAACTGTAATAGGAAAAACCATGGCCTAAACTATTCTTAGATATTTTGTATTGCTCTGAAAGTGATTGTGGTGCTCTATTTTCTTTACAATAGTGGTCTCATGTTTTTGGGGCTTTCCTATATTCTCTTTACTTTTCAGTGTGAGCCCTTGATATAATCTCATCATTAGAATATATGTGAGACGTTGAGCTAATCTCAACATTAGATTAGATGTGAGCCATTGATCTATCCCAATTATGTAACTTAGACTTCAAATTCATTTAACAATGGTATTCCAACGCTCCACCTGGAGGTGAAATAGGGTTTCATAGCATCCAACATTGGGTTACCTTCCAAATTTGTGAAGATGGGAATGTGTTTGTCTTTTAAGAATAATATGCCATAAAATATCGCCTTCCTTCAATAAGAAAAACATAGTTCCACGTCTTAATGGGCATATTTCATCATTGTAAAGGTGGAGGTGCCAAGAAAATAATTGATTGTCAATCCTCCTCGCCACAAATGTCATTGTTCCAAAAACTATGGTCAACTCCCCCCAACATGAAGGTTGGGTTGCCAAAATAAGGTGGATAAAGTCATATGTAACTCCTTTGACCATTGGACAAATCCTAATTAAAGTGTTGGAGTTTTGTTACTTATGAACTACCTTTGATCTACAACTACTATTAAGAATATTCTAGAATATTCCACAGAGGTTGAATCCCTACCATCCACCTAATAGTTATTGATAATTAAAATAAATTTTGGAAACCCTATTCAAAAATAGACACGACTATCAACATAATAATCTCAATAAAAAATATAAGTAATTATAAGTAATTATTGTTGATAAAGATAATGAGATGCATATATCTCACAAATTAAATGTGTGAATTAAAATATAAAATAATATTTGAATATTTATTGGAATATCACCCTAAACTATATTTATTAATTTATGACTCCTTTCAACCCATTGAGTGTTAATTTGAATTTAAATTAAACATTTATATAAAATTTCAATCAAATCAAATAAAATAAAATTTAAATTTTAAACTTTCAAAATTATAAATTTAATATGTTAAAATTAATTTAATTTAAATTTAAATTTAGTCCTATAATATTTAATATATGAAAGAATTATGTTATAGTGAAAAAAATATATTATAAAAATTATTTAAAATATTAAGATGTGAATATAGCAATAATCCATTTTTAAAAACACATTTATTCAAACATTGTACTATTCTTTCAATATCTAAATTAATTAATTTTGTTCTAATATTACTTTAAAAAAATATATATATATATATTATTATTTATTTATAATTATATATATTTAATTAACTTTAAATTAAAAATAATATAAAAGTTTAACAGAGACCTTGTATACGCTATCTTATTATCCAATTAGAGTAGGATCTATATAGTAAAGCTAGATTCAAAATTATATGTAATGCAACTTTTAGAGATCGATAACTCGTTGCACCAATTTTGCTTCCCAAGTATTTGTGCTTTCTATTACAAGGATTCTATGTCTCAAAATCTTAGTTGTGTGCAAGGGGTGGTAGGAAGGGGAGGGATTCCTATGAATCCCAAAGGAAAACTAGAAGTCAAGTATGCCTGGGGCTAGGACAAAGAATTAGCAACCTAGCGGAGTTGTATGCATTATATGACGATCTACAGATAGCCAAGAAGCTGAGGATTCCTTCGATATTAATTATTGGCAACTCTCTCATTGTTATCCAGCACCTCTTCAAAGCCTTTAATCCAAAGAACAACCAAATCTCACTCCTACGAAAAATCCGGGCCTTGTTGAGTGATTTCTATTCAAAATATTATTTCCATGTACTGAGAGGACCTAATAAGGAGGTTGACTTGCAAGGCAATAGGGCATGCCAACTAGATGTCGAGCGATGATGTGAGATGAATGGGTCAATTGAAAAACATGCCATTTCGTGAAGAGGTTAATAATACATGTTGGATCCCTTTTTCCTAAAGGGATGTATCAATCCAAGGTTATAAGACATCTAAGCACAAACTATAGAGGGATGTCCCTGCCTCTCCCGATCCCAATCTATCTCATTTTCAGCTCCACCTCCAACCGATGGTGTAAATGTTGCATCAAGATTTGCAAGATGGCAGAATGTTTGAAGTGCGATCGTTTGTTGGATGAGGTCTCCCAAGTCGCAAGGATGTATACATGTCAACATTAAATCTTCTCCCACAAAGTTTCCATTACTCAAAGGTAGTCTAGATTGTCCACTCCCATCTCAAGGAGGATCGAAATACATCTAATATTGTGGGAATTGATATGCATGGCTTTGACATTTATGGACAGATTAAAAGCATTGCAATGGGTTCATCTAGGCCGAATTTCTGAGAAGGAGAGTATACAAGTTAAATTATCGAGTATTCAAGTGCGGATCTCTAATTCTTTGTTTCATTTTCATAAATGCCATAGTGATATTGTTAGAAAAACCAAATAAATATAACAAAATCAATCATGAGAATGAAAAATAAACATAACTTTTAATTGGAAAACCCTAATAGGAAGAACCATTGTCTAAACTATTCTTGCACCTTTTGTATTGTCTCAAAAGTTATTGTAGTGCTCTATTCTCTTTACAACAATGGTCTCATGTCGTTCAAGCTTTCCTCTCCCCTTTATATATGCCTTTTACTTTAGGTGTGAGCCCCTGATCTAATCTCATCAATAGAATAAATGTGAGATGTTGAGTTAACATCAACATTGGATTAGATGTGAGCCATTGATCTATCCCAAATATGTAACTTAGACTTCAAACTCATTTAACTATGGCATTCGAACACTCCACCTGAAGGTGAAATATGATTTGATAGTATTTAACAATGGGTTACCTTCCCAATTTGTGAAGATGGGAGTGTGCATGTCTTTTAAGAATAAAAATGCCATAGAATCTTGCCTTCCTTCAATAAGAAGGTTGCAGTTCCACATCTCAATGGGCATCTTTCATCATTGTAAAGGTGGAGGTGTAGGAAAATAATTGATTGTCAATCCTCATCGCCACAAACGTTATGGTTCCAAAAAATATGGTCAACTCTCCCCAACATGAAGGTTGCGGTGACAAAATAAGGTGAGTAAAGTAATATGTAACTCCTCTAACCATTGGACAAATTCCAATTAAAGCGTTGAGTTTTGTTAATTGTGAAGATCCTTTGATCTGCGACTACTATTAAGAATATTCTAGAATATTTTGCAAAAGTTGAATCCCTACCATCCAACTAATAAACTACTGATAATTAAATTAAAATTATGCAAGCCATATTCGAAAACAAACATACTTATCAACAAAATAATGAAATATATTCAATATAAAATATAAGTAATCAATGTTGATAATGATATTGAGATACATTTATTTTGCATGTGAAACATAGAAATTAGAATATAAAATAATATTTAAATATCTCTTCCAATATCACCTTTAACTACGTTCACTCATTTATTACTCCTTTCAATAAATTGAGTTTAATTTAAATTAAACATTTATATAAACCTTTCATAAAATAAAAATTAATTTAAAATTAAACTTTGAATAAATATATGAAACTTTAATATGAAAAATAATTTAAGTTAAATTTTAAATGACTTATATAATATTTTTAATATATGAAGAACTGCATTCACTCATTTATTACTCCTTTCAATAAATTTGAGTTTTGAAATTTGAATTTAAATAAACATTTATATAAATCTGTGATAAAATTAAAAATTAATTTAAAATTAAACTTTCAAAAAAATTATGAAACTTTAATATTGAAAAATAATTTAAATTCAAATTTAAATGAATTATATAATATTTTAATATATGAAGAATTTTATTGCATTGAAAAAATATATTATAAAATATATTTTTTAGAAGTATTAGAATAGATATAGAAAATAATCAATTAAAAAGTATAAATAATATTATTAAAAAAATTGTAATATTCTCTCACATCTAAAAGAATATACATCTCACATCTAAAAGAATATACATCCAAAAACAATGGTCATAATTTCCCATCTCATAGAGTGTTAGAGATCGTGTACCAACGTCATCAAGATTATGGTGAATGCTATGAGAACTCTGCATACAATAAATGTGCACAAATATATAGGTTCATGTAGTAAACATGCATGGATATACACATGCAGACAATAAACAATTTCACAAATAAGTCATTTGGTACAAACATGTCACCTCTTCAATGTTATCTTAATTATAAAAATCACACATAATGGCATATCACAATGAAGCCCATCATTTTGAGAGGACCCCCTCAATGTATGAGAAAATCCCAAAAACTTTTTGATAAGCAGCCAACTAAAGATGAAATTGAAAAGTGAATCTTATCGAGAGGAGGAATCAAAACATAGATCAGAGGCACAAAATGTTTCAGAGGGATCTTCCTCAACTACCTTCTAAACTCCTCTCTACATCGTGAATAAACCACAAGAACCATTTTTCTTAAGGCTTACTAGGCAACCTATGCCCAACCCATGCCTAGTATGTTGGTCAACACTTTCTAGGGTTTATTGGCTTGTTCCTGATTTTTTAGTTGCTCTTTTTGGGTTTTCTTTTGGCAGGCTTGCATACTTGCGTCTTGTGTGGACTTTCAACCTAGTTTCTATGTCGTAAGGCAGATACTCGAATGCGTGCAACATATACAAAATGAAAACTTTGTTCCTCTTTCTGATGAATAAATTTACAAGTCTCTTTTCTTAGGAAACAGAAAAATATTTATAGGATTATTCTGATATCATATTCGTTATTTATTATTTATAGAGACACGAATATATACATATTTTATTATTAGCTTAATTTTATGTTTATTAAGTAATTATATACAAATAAATTAATAAGTAAAGGCTTAAGTTGATATGGCTTTGGATTGAAAGTGGATGGGTATTCTATTTAGCCACTCCATGTGAAAATTTCACGAGTTGAAATCCCTTGTGGGTGTTTACCCCACAAAGATAAATAATAACAATAACAAGCAAAGACTTACATATCATACCTCATAATTAAAACAATGTGAATAAAATAACGTTGATTTTTTTATAAAACTATAACTTGCATTAGTTAATGCTAAATTAACAATGGTTAATAGGCAGATCAAATCCTATAGTCTTGCTTTGCAAGGAACTAATAAATTGAGATGTCTACAAATTCATAATATTACTCTTACATGAATAAAAGTGGGAAGTAACTCTTGGTAAGTATATTTATTTACATCTTATTTCTATCATTTTTTTTATTCAACACCCTTGCTTTTTGAGGAGGTAACCACTTCTATGAGTGGATTAGTGATTTCTCCCATTTTTCTTTACCTTCATCTCTCATTTTAAATATTTCATTCCATTTATGATTGGATTGCGTCATTAATTTTTCTAACTTGGCATTTAATTCTATAATAGTAACCATTTTTATAAACCCATAGTAATTCAAACCTCCCAGAGATTATATTTTGGTTATTACTTTTGTAGCTGATTTTGACATGGTGTGGGCAGTAGGTTGAAGAAAGGAATCAACAATTGAATAAGATTAGAATATGGTTATTAATTTTGTATATGAGTTTGACAAGGTGTGGGCAGTTGGGTGAAGAAAGGAATCAACAATTGAATGAATGTGTGACGACAACTACATTTGGCAACGACTGATCTATTTTGAATATGTTTTGTAATGATGGATGCACCTGATGCTCTCTGAACAAGAGTTTTATCGGTAAATTTAGAGGGAAAAACCATGCATATTTTTATCAGTAAATTTAGAGGAAAAAACATGTAGACTTTAATTCTAAAAAAAGTTCAATCATTTGTGCTCTGCTAATCTTCACGCCTTCCATATATGTCGCTTGCAGGACTCATCCTTTTGAAACTTGTGGGGCTCATCCAACCCCTCTAAGTATTGTGTGGTTAGAAGGCCATGAGACATGGAGACCCACAATGCTTACCTTATGTCGACCCAAATGGATTATTCTTGCTTTACACTATATTGTTCCACATGGGGGATTCCTTTTAGGGTTGTAAGGGCAGCCTTCTCTCTAGTCTCTCTATGTGTGTTAATTGCAAATATGCATTATTATATGCATTGTTTTCCAAGTTTTCAATGTGAATTTTAGTATAAGTTATAAAATAGTAATTTTAAGACCTTTTCTATAGCAAAGCTACCACAGTTAGTGGTCAGGAATAACAGAAGGAAAATTGAAACTGAACACCTCCTCTGGCATTGTAAAAGTTTGTGATCATAATGCACAATTAATTCTACAAATATTAAACATTCCTTAGAAAGAATATAATATAAAATATTTTATTAAACATCCACAAAGCCAAATGGTCAACGAAACAAAGAGTGTACATTTTTAGGAGGCTATATATCCTCTTGCACTTTCATAAGGCCACAAAAGTCGTATAGCATAGCCATATAATTCATGAAAAAGTTCGTTCTCCCTTCTACCCCATTGTTTCTCCTTTAGCTAAACTCATTTATTACGTATATTTAGCTCCTAATATAATGATTTAAAAATGGAAAATATTTCCATACTCTCCTTTCATGTTCATCATACTTGTCTCACAGACCACATTTCATGGCATTCATATTTTGTAATTCCGTTGTTGATTCCTTAATTCTTGAGGACTTACAACTCATTCACAGATTTGGTTTTAGTGCCACTGTAAAACTGTACAAGTACCTTTTAACAAATTTATGATTCTGCCAAGTTTTTATACAACCATCACCAAAATCCTTGACCAGATTCCAAAGGTACAGTGACCTTGTACAAGTGGCTCCATCTTTTTAGCCATTTTCAGAGGAACCTTTAATTACATGTTATACTTTGATATTAATTGATTGTGTTGCAATCATTTCAAAATCCTATAATTCTCATGGTTACAGTTGATATCTTATTGTTGCATCACAATCATTTGAAATTCTTTCTTTAATTTTCAATTCATAGATTGGGGTTTTCAATTTTCACACTGCATTGTTGAAAGCTAATTTCCTTATAACTATAGTGTTAATTGAATATGGTTAGTATCCAAATTATCTTAAAATGTTCTGAAGCAAGAAGAAAGGTTTAGACCTATGAAGCTAGAAATCAATGAGTGACTAATTGGGCCTTTTGCTACACCAAAAAATAGGGAGATTTCCTATTTATGGTGGTAGAAAATGTGACCATTGAAAAGAAACCATCCTACTTGAGTATAACTTCAACATCTTTTAGATTTCTTGGTCCTAGTATGGACTCTGAATAGTTAATGATCAAATTGCACAAAAACATTGCATACATCAATTTAGATGGTTTAAAGTTGGACCAAGTCTTACTAAGTAGTATGGCATGTGTCTAAGGGGTATTGGATAGACGGTGATCGGGTGTGTCGTTAAGGCACTCCTAGATGTTAATTCACTAATTTAATTCCCATCCTATTTGGGTGTTAATCTTGGACATGACCATGATGTCACCTCACCATTGTCGAACTTAAAAAAAATAATAAGACATGTAAATGAATAAATGAAGCACAAAAAGAGACTGACATCTTCCAACTTAAGCTTCAAGTTTGCAATTCTCCTATCCAAATTTATCTTTATTTTCAATCGAGTGCACAAGTAATGCTAACTATATAGAGCGGTTTCAGAAATATCAACAAACCTTGATGTGTGTATATTTAAAGAAAGGCTAGTCTGTATTATGTTTGAAAGGCGTACAACCTTTTTGCGTGTAAGCAAATATTTTTTTAGCATGCCCTTCATATAATCTAGCATCTAATGTTGCAGCGATTCTACTTTCAGAGACACGTGTTCTTGCTTTCTTTCAGCTATTTTATAGTCGAGGTATGTTATTCGAACCAAATTCTGAGTTGATTTGTTCCTTGAAGCTAGTCGATGCTGCCGAGCAGATGATTTCCCTGAACAAACAACTTCCACTTTCTCATGGTGCTCTGAACAACTAAGCTCGCTTGATTTGGTTAAATCAAGAGAAAGGCCCCATTATTTCTCCAACATAGACTTTTGAAGAAGAATTATAACCTCCAATGAATGTTCTTCCTTAAACATCACCTTGATTTCCAGCAAAACAAATGTTGTGCATGTTGTTTCATTGCTGGAATATGCCAAAAGTTCACGAAAATCTCCGAGTGCCTTCAAAGACTCTCCTCGTTTTTGTTTGTCATACCTACTTTATGTTCTAGAATTTGTACTCTTCTTTGCGAGCACTACACGTTTCCACACATGCCCTGCCCTTTCTAGTTTGAGCGACCTCCTTTGTAGTGACGAAGGTGTTGAGCCAAACTCTCGCCGATTTCAACTGCAAATTTACCACATGCCTACTCCTTGACTTATTTGAAATGCCATCTTTGCTCATCTTTGAGAGGTATCTTTGAGAGGTTAACGGTGTGTTGAAGATTAAGGGCAATGGTATACCACAATACAAATTACCACATGAGTATCTCACCCGTGAGCAGGGTCGAAGCCATATGATGACCACCTCTCTTGTGTCGTGACACTGTTTAAAAAATAAAATAAAGCATAGACACACGACTTATTCTTATAAGCTCTGGACAAACAATGAAACCCGCTAGAGCAACTTCCCCTTATAAACACCTTAAGTGTAAATATAATTATTGGTAATTATTGTTTCTAGCGATATTCGTATTAACTACACATTTCTCAAGTAATTATATAAAGAATAAGTTCAATAATATACGAAGAAAATTATGCAATCAGGAATGGCTAATAAAAAATTAATGGGGCTATATGTGTGCGTCTATGTCTAGAGATAGAGAGAGAAACCCTTCAATGTGTCGACAAGGTTATATACATAGATACATGTATGCGTATAAGTCGTTGGAAGATCGAAGAGATGCTTCCCCATATTCGTGGGTTGCATCCCTACTAAAATTGTTGACTTAAACTAGTGTGCTTGTAATAAACCTCAACCCTTGAAATTAGTTGATGAACAGGTTTTTTTAAGAAATACAAATGCAAAATAGCATATACAAGTGAAAAGGAGATTGAACCTATAAAATATAACCCTCGTATTGGTGATTTCCAAAAGGGGGAGTAATTTTCATTACCGTGTTCGAGCAGCTAACCTATTATGAGCATAGCTCCAAATACAATATCAATTCGAGAAAGCATTTCAACACTATTAATAGATTCTTAATAATAAAACCATAAATACTGCTGGCCCCATCATTAATGAGTTCCAACCAGCTAGTGTTCCGTATTTGATAAACATGACTCTTTTACATTAAGTAGCTACTCATAAACTATCTTATGTGCCTTATTCAACAAAGTTGCCCTGATACTTAAATTGACTAAGTCCTAAGTACTCCAAATGTAAGTAGGTTGGGTTAGTACGCTAACATGCCGTCCTCCTTTAGATGCAACATTGTCCTTAAGGTTGGAGGCATAGAACCAAATGCAACATTGTCCTTAAGGTTGGAGGCATAGAACCAATTGTAAAAGCATTTTTTATTCCTATGTGACATATTTTGGCTGCATATCTTTCCATTTGATATATACATCTCAAACGATGATCATCTTGTTATCTGATTTCAAAAGTTCCATTATGAAATCCATGGAAATGTCGGTCCAAATATTGGCAGTGGTCATACTACCCCAACGGTCCTCGTTATCTCACCCATGTTCCTTTAACAAGATTTGTGATTTCATCCCAGTGCCTTGAAGAAAGAGTGCATAGCTCCTTCATATGTATGCTATAACCAAAGTGACCACGGTGGGAGATGAATGTGGCTCTATTAAGACTCATTGTTTCAAAGCGGAATTTTCGCCAAAAGTACGGACCCTTTATACTTGGTGGTATCTTGTTTCCATGTATGTCCCTTGTGAGGATTGGGACCCTAGCCAAAATAGTTGGATGAGTCGAGCCATCGTGTCGATTGCCAACCTTTAACCAACGAATTAGGTAATGATATCCTTTCTCCTCATAATTCAACAATAAAGCAGACATCACACTGCCTTTCTTATATATGATCTCATAATCATACCAATCCATCTTAGCGACCCATTTGTGTTTCCCCGTGCATGATAATGTATGGTCCAGAAAATACTTCAAACTATGATGATGATCTTGATTTGGAAACACCTTCTGATAAGATATGGGTTCCAAGTCTCAACTATATGAAACATGGCCATCATCTCTTTCTCACAGACGGATTCAACCAAATTTATGTCAACTACATCAACCTAGCTCCCCGACCCCTATATGATGCACCGCATTCCAAGACAAAATTATCAGTGAAATTGGGCACTACTAAAATGGGTGTAGTGCCCTCGACTTACTCTAAAGCTAAAAAGATATGCCCAACAACATCATTCCATACAAAGGCATTTGTTTTTAACACGGTTGTTAAGGTGGTTACCATAGCTATTCAAAAACTTGCTTTATTAGCATGTAAGTCCAAGGAAGTCGTGAAAAGTATTCGAGGTCTTAGTTTGTGGCTAATCCTATGTAGCTACAACTTTCTTTCGGTCCACTTGCGGGGCCTTCCCATTGACAATGTGACAGAAGTATTTGACCTTTGAAGCCCCAAAAACATCTTTGCCATAATGTGTAAGTATCAACTGGTAGCCTTCAAGGAGTTATGGGGCATATTCCACATGGGAGTCCCAAGTTTTGTTGTAGATCAAGCTATCATTAAAGAACGCAAGCACAAAATTGCACAGGAAGGGTCACAAAATCTTGTTCATGAGGCTCCTAAAGGGGGATGAAACACTGCAAAGTCAAAAGGGCATCACTGAAAAATCACAATGGCATTCATGTGTGTGAAAGGCCGTTTTAGGGATGTCCATTTCCTTCATGTGTGTTTGGTGGTATCCTAAGTAAACGTCCAATTCAACGAAGAACTCGTCTCCATGAAGCTCATCTAAGAGATCGTTGATAACCAGTCCGACAAGTTTGTCTTTGGTGATCAACTGGTTGGGAGCCCAAAAGCCAACGCACGTGTGCCAACTAACTTCATTCTCAAACACCAAGACCATGGTTAGTGAGGAAGGGCTCCTATTGGGATGTATGACTCCAATCTTCGATAGTTCATGAATGATCATTTTCTATTTCCGTCTTCTATGCAAATGGGCGTCCATAGGGACACATATTGGGTGGTTGACCACCTAGAACCGAGAGGATAACATGGTCATGCTCACCACATGAAGGCCGCAATGCACAAGGTGTTTCAAATACCTATCGATGTTTAATTAGTACACTCTTGTGGGGGATCACGCACAACTCGTACATCATTGAATTGCATAGTAAAATTGAAGTGGCCTTTCTCCGATAAATTCTCGAGACGACGAGAGTTGATAATTTTGAGGGAGCCAAACTTAATTCCTTTGAGTGCATGCTCATGCCCTTCCTTATTGAAGACCATGTATAATTCCTTAAAATCCATTGTAACATGGCCCAAAGTGTGTGACCATTCCACGCCAAGAATTGCATAATAATCACCCATTTCAACAGCGAACATGTGAGATTTGAGCTTCTAGCCTCCGATATGAAGTTTCACATTTTCACATCGCTCTCCACACTTCATTAACTTACAAAATGAGAGATTAGAGGCTACGTGACTAAACAAGTTAGTCACCACAATTATTTCAAGTGAATTACTATTAAATTCGAACAATTTTAAGAGACCCCACTAAAAATGAACTAGCTTAAACGAAATCCATGCACGACATGGACATAACAATTGGTTTCTTCCTCCACTCTTCTATGGATAAAATTATGAGTGCCACTGCGGTGAATAAAAACAATCACCTTGCGGTTCTTGATGCAACCAATCAACTTCAAAAGTTTGGGGTGCAAAAAAATGATGAATAAGGCAGAGAGGAAAGTTTTGGGATCCTCGCAAGGAGCTTTTGAGGTTGTTTATTCTTGAGGAGGAGGGCCCCAGTCATTGGAACTTGAGGTCAGGAGTTTAGTGTGATTGGTCTTTGAAGTAAACATGTGTTTGAAATAGTTCATGTCCTTTACATTTATGCCTTGGGAAATTGCTACCCATCACGATTGCAACAAAGTTTGGGGCATTGGTGTTCTACCCTTTCTGCCCCGTAAATGGGAATCGAGGAGGGTGTTTCGTTTTACTACCCTTGTTCTCTTGTTCCTTTCCTTGATGGTTGTCTTATAAAATTCTTCAATCTCTAAATTGGAAGCATCTGAAGGGTCGAGAATCACAACTTTTCCCGCTTGCTCCTGTCGAAGTGTAAAATTCATAAAAAAGTTATCCCTAGTTGACTTTGGATTTTTTTCCTTCTTATCTTCTTCCCACCCCTTAGCTTTAGGCTACTTTGCTTTTTGGTTCACTGCCAATTGTGTCAGTGTTGTCTCATGTGGAATTACTCCTGCGTGTTGCTCACTTGTGTGTGTGTAGAGATGAAGGAAACCTTTTGGAGAATCCCCTTCTCCCCCATAACATTTGGATGAAGAATGGTGCGAACCACTAATCGTAAGAATTACTCATAACTCAAAGGACTCACCTTGATTTGAACATGTAATCTCCCTAGGGCAGATGGTCCCCAACGATTGCGCAAAGCATTAGGGCTAAAGTCACGAAGATCTTGCGCCTAGCCCCAAGAATATTGCGTAGATAGGCGCATGTCCAACCCCAAGAATTATCGTGCGGAAAGGCACACATCCACGATAATAAAGAGCAACACTCGCATGTCGCTAGAAATGAATGCCATTTATTGAATATAATAATAATGTACTGGAAATTAGAGAGGAAACAATTGATTGGATATTAATATTGTAGGGCTATATCCTACATGCAGAGGGTGGACGAAGGGTACAGAAGGGTAAGATGGAAAGTAACAAAACATACTTACCTGGGCGGGGTCAATCGATGATAAGGAAGGTCGATGGCCTAGGAAGGCCACCTGCATTGCACTTGGGAGGGGGGTTTACCTAGCATCTCCCACTGAGGAGAGTGCACGTCATAATTTGTGGCAGCGGAGGCTCGCGTTCGCGCGGCCTCCGCACTATCCTAAGAACAAAATGCGACAGACAGCTCCCCAGACGTGTTCTAACATTTGCATGGTGGATAAAACCTGACTGGTCTCTGATTTTGATTTTGAAGAGGTAACAGAGGAAACCATTTCAAAACCCTCGGATGGTGCGGAAACCGATCGCAACATTACTCGATGGTTGTTTGTTTGCAATTACTTCTGTTCATAGATTGCTACGAGTTTCCCAATCAATTCTGTTTTTAGTTAGATATTAGTGAGAGAGGGTGTGAACGCCATTACGTGTGCAGCAGTTCCATAGAATTCTGTTTTTAGATGAATACCAGTGTTCCAATCTATTCTGTTTTCTATAAACACGATTCCAGCCGCATCTTTGATGGATTGATTGTTTGTCGTTTCCAACTAATTACAATTGAAAGTCAAAAATTAAAAGGCTGTCTTTAAAATTACTTTATACAATTAGTTTACTCGGTCAGCCTTCTCGCCTGGCAGACAGGGGTTCAAGTCCCAGCAATGCTGCAATTTATTTATTTTTACAGTGTAACCAGAAAAGTTTCACAGCAAGGCAAACGTTTCTTGTTTGTTTGCATTCTCCTAGTAATATGTTGCATCGTCATGCTGTGTTTTCCGTATTAAGGGGACGCTGTGTTTGTGCTCCTAATCCTTTGCAAGGGAAAAAGACGGTATTTCTAATTCCTATTTGAAATAGAAATTTGTATATATAAATTGCATATACTTAATATTCGAAATAGGAATTTGAATATAGATTGTATATTGATTGTTTTAAATCGAAATTTGAAAATACATTGCAATTGCAATGTCAAAGCCTAACCCAAAAAGGGCTGTAATACTGCTGTTCTTCCCACTGTAATAGGGCTTAGGATGGTCATCAGCGGAAAGATTGGGAATGGATCTAATTCTGGAGATTTACCCTTTAGTCAGCTATCTTGGAATCTCCCAAATTACACTTTACTATTGATCCACTCGGTTATCTTGGAATCTCGCAAAATTTGAATTATGTAGACCCCTTTTCCTCTTGCCAGCCTTATCCGCAACCACAGACACAGAGAATCCAGTTTTGCCGAGTTATTTAAACCCTCTCCCAATGCCTCTCTGAAACAATTTCTTTTTAGCTTCCTCCGAATATAAAACCCTCCTCCTGCCCCAGCTTCGTGTGTCTTGGTCCCCTTTATTTTGTTTATTAATGTGTCCTGCTCCCTTTTATTTATTCTTAAACCTACGATGGCACTCACAACTATGTTGTGGAGCATGTAGCCAACAAAGAGAGATTGGAAACTATGATTACTGGCATATCTTGTGGTTGATTTTCTCACATATCTTTGATGGTGAATGGCCAAATCCTATTACTGTACTTGGAGCTTGCACTATGTTTTGCATGTGATCAAAACCCACATGCAACGGACTGATGGCGCCATCGTGGGTGGTCGGTGTTCACTGTTCAGCATTTGGGCCTGTATTGGGTATATATATATTAACAGAGAATAAGCTTGTGATTGCTTTGTCGGGGAAAAAACATGTAATCAGGCAAAATAGCCAATTAATGCTCTCTCTAATAACAGGGACCCCTGTTAGGTCAATTTAATTCAGTTCAACTCCTATACAAGATCTGTTCACTCAGGGATTTCATCTTACCATTCACTTTAGAGCGACTTGACAGGAGTAGCTACAAAAATATAAGTGTCCATCAATTCCCTGAATGATATGCAATGGTTTGCATTATTGATCTGAGCTTTTTAGTGTATGCATGTAAAAACTCCACAGAGTTTGGGTGCAGGATCATCTTCCCACCTTCCCCTGCTTTGTCTCATTGTAATGCAATTTATATGCAAGGAGAGTTCGAATTTTCCAGCTGCAATGTGAGTGCATAATGTTCTAGTTTAAAAAAGAAGAATAAGAAATCTCGTTGGCCTTCAGAAATATGGTCATGTTAAATAAAACTAAAATGAAGAGTGTATGGTCATGTTAAATAAAACTAAAATGAAGAGTGTTGGAGCAATGCTCGATGTCTTTGATAGCAAAGCAAGTCAAAATCATCAATGTTGAATTTGGAAAATTAAAGCAAGTCAAGATCATCAATGTTGAACTTGGTAAAGAGAAAGGTGATTTTATAAAAATGGATGATACAGAATTTGTTGGAAAGCTGAAGAAATAGGACAATGACCAGTAAAGGAAGGAGACCTAGCAATCATGCCAAGATTGGGTCTTGTCAAATGAGGAGCTCAAGAAGAGGGTATAGCTCCCAAAAATCTGGCTAGGAGTCGTATCGTTGTGTTTCTTGGCAGCGAATAATAAAATTCTATCTCAAGCACCAATAAGGGAGAGTGGGTCTTGTCAAATGAGGAGTTCAAGAAGAGGGCATAGCTCCCAAAAATCTGGCTGGGAGTGGTAACGTTGTGTTTCTTGGCAGCGAATAATAAAATTCTATCTCAAGCACCAACAAGGAAGGGATGCTTCCAAGAGCCAAACAGATGTACCAGATGCCTGGAGGAAAGAGGGAGATCCACAATAAGGAAAGATGCCCGGAGGAAAGAGGGAGATCCACAGCAAGGAAAGATGCCGGGAGGAAAGAGGGAGGTTCAATCATTCAGTAATACACTAAGAAAGGAAAACTAGATAGGATCCTCCTCCATGACAGCAGTCACAAAACACTCCCTCAAACAGAGACAAAGATGGACAATATCATGTCAAGAGAAACGCAACATGCGAATAGTGTGAGTTCCATATGCTGAAACCATAAGCTCGGGAGCCTGTGTAGATCATGTGGGGATACTCAGGCGTACATCTTAAATATTTCCTTGTCATCGACTTTACGCATCATGCCCAAAATGAGCTCAGCAATCCTATATTTATGGAGAAAAATGCAGAAACAGGGTAACCATAATTCCTAGCTTTAAAAGGACGCATTGACAGCTATTTGGAAGAGTGAATGCGAGTGTGAGTGCAACCGAGACCGAGACCAGTGGGCAATTGGTGAGAAAAAGGACTTGGTTTAATTGTTGTTTGTGGTTTCGAGTTTTAATTGTTGTAACAGCAACAACCCTTGGAGGTTGCAAGCAATGTAATTTCCATTACCAGGATAACTAATAAAAAAGAAAACCTGTTGTGTCTGAACTTCCCAATGGAGAACTGTGCGTGACGTTGTGGGCAGGGGTGATCTCTGTCCAATCACCCTTGCACCGAATAGAGTCAATAAACCTCATAACCACAACATCTACGTCATATTACCACTCAAAATGGTAACTTCACATTCCTACCATCAACCTTTCTTAAGCTTCCCGTCCAAAATATGTGTATTCACAGTCACCCGCGTGAGCTTCAAACATGACATTATTCCGCAAATGTTGCAATGGGTATATCCCATCCTAAACATATGGCGGCGCACTGTCATCGCCCCTCTGCCCAAAACGGGTTCAACGATCATCCTGTATTCTTGAGCACGCACCCTGCAGCACTCTCCCTGAGAATCCCCCTATTCTTCCTTTTCGCAACAAGAAGAATTTCACTCTGTACAGCCCAGCATCATCTCCGTGACAGTGAAAAAACACGCACCCTGCACTCTCCCTGCCAACCCCAAGCGTTCCACACCCTGTACAGCCCAACAGCTTCTCCCTGACTGGAAAAAAATCCTTTATAGAAATCAATCAAATTCACACTGGAAACGTCGAAATTGCTGACAGGAATCAAAATCAAATTCACACTCGAAACGTTGAAATTGCTTCTAGAAATCAATCAAATTCACACTGGAACGTTGAGATTGCTGATAAAAATCATCAATCAAATTCAGACTGGAAAGTCATTAATTCACACTGGAACGATTAATTCACACTGGAACGTTGAAATTGCTGATAGAAATCATCAATCAAATTCAGACTGCAAAGCCATAATGGACGACTTCAGGGCGCAGAGAAGAATTCGCTTCACGGCATACATACATGTATCTAGATTAAGAGAACGATCACTATGCGTGACAGCCGCGCCATAAATAATTGATAATCGAAAGCAAGGAGCATATAAATTCGGTGCCGAAAGAAAGCGAGGCGAGGACATCATTTAAATTCAGGGCAGAAAGGAACCGGAAGAAACAACAATTTAAACCCAACGACAAACCCTCCAAACAAACGCTCAGAGCAGAATCACCAATTAAACAAACAGCAATTCAATCAAATTCGTTTTTTTGTTATATATATGTATATATTATTTTGTGTTGTGTGTCATTGGGGTGCGCCAGGCTGGTGCTGTAGTGCAACGCACAAGCGACGGCCGAGAGCCCCAATAGCAAGCTATTGTGAGTGGGCCTCCCCCTACAAAAATGCATTTAATATCATGTGGTTCTATGAACGACGTATCAGATATTAAACTGATAAGAACAGATACTACACTTGATTTTAGCCAAAAGGCCGAGAAAGGTATGCTTTTTCCCTCCTCTCTCGCTGCCTTTTCTACTACCCCTCTCCTCTCATTTTACTCATTCTTGCATGTGGTATAAATCACTTATATTCCCTCTCACATAATACTTCTAATTTATTTAAATAAGCATGCCATGTATCATCAAATTTATACCCAATAAATAAGTTCATGCTTTTAATATTCTTACCATCTGCACTGAGCCGCCCCATTAGTTTCCTTCGTTAAATATCCTCTTTCTCTCACCTTTGAAACAAGCAATGCACATGGAAGAATGAGTATTCGACAAATTTCATTTAAAAAACAGAGCGGGTAGTCACAGAGGCAAATCTTGATGTAATGTGGGAGGAGAGTTCTACATTACTAGCCTTAGATACGAAACCAGATGTAACGTGTGTTTGTTTGTTTATTATTATTATTAATTCACCACCGCCACAGAAAGCAAAAACGGTTCTCGATTAAGATGTTTCAATTTCCCTACGCAAATGGAAAAAAAATCCTGCATTCACACATCCGCATCTCATACCAATGATTAAGATGTTTCAATTTCCCTACGCAAATGGAAAAAAAATCCTGCATTCACACATCCGCATCTCATACCACTGATGTGATCCATTCCACCGTTTGGACCTTGTCGACCATTGTAGCAACTCTGGGCAGCTCATTGCTAATTTGGCCTTTCCACGTCTTGCGTCATTAGCAGCCATCAAACAATAACATCATTTTCGGCCTCGAAAAGTTGTATTTAAAGTACACACCCTGTTCACGTAGTTTGTCTCATTGTGAGCTCTTTTATGACCTTTGGACCCGATTCTCGTTTTGTGCATAATAGTTGTGGCGCTGACAAGTTGGTAGTCGATTTTCCATCTTAGCCCCTGTGACTCTTGGCCTTCCATGCCTCATCCGCTCTCCTTCTTCTCTTTTCATTTACGAAGTTCTTTGTAAACACGATGAATGTATTCTCGCCTTTTCGGGAGGGTGTTGCACATGAGAGTAACTAAGCATCTCTCCTTAGAGGTTGTCACCACCATTCAATTGACCATTTGATAGTACTAATTTCATTCTTCTGCGAATCTCTGTCTGTGTGTTTCATTCTATTTGCTTATTTCTACAATTGCAGTGATTTAGTTGTTCCTATAAATATTATTTTTTGTCAGAGACTTGTGTTGCTCGATGCATGCCCAGATAAAAGTAGCACACTCAATATATTTTCTATTATATTAATGAATGAGGAAATTACAAGATATTTATACAATCAATAGTCTCAAGATAGGAATTCTATCTTGGACTTACACTAGTGTGGTTGAGAGATTCTCTCAACCACACACTAAACTAGAAAAAACTAAATCCCTATTATATAGGAACAAACTCCTCAAATGGAGAATTACAACCATAGACAAGTAGGAATTAATTATTTCCAACTCCCTCCCTTAATGACTACTTGTCATGATAGTCAAATCCACCACCATCAGGCGAAATGCATGTACAGAACCTCCAAAAAACACAATTTTCCATCTTCGGATAGATCCACAATCTGCAAATTTGGCGTTTCCAATACAGCCAAAGAATTGATCTGATCCGCCTCTCCCAGATAGATCTGCAACTTCTCCGATCCTGCACCCCTTGCAGACCGTCAAACAAAGTTGAGGCTTTCCGCAGATCCCCTCGAAGGTGAATTGGCGCGATCCTTAACTAAAAAACCCGCACCTATTGGTGCGACTAATGGCCTAACATACACGCCAGTTGGCCTTCTCGGCATTGTTGTTAGCGCGAAAAACGCCAATCCCCTTCTACTTAGAGAAAATCATCTGAGTCTGAGCCAGGTGTTACTGCAGTCCACCTGCTCCTACGAGCACAAAGCTCCTGTGTACACACAGCGACAAAGGCACCTCAAGCCACATAGGCGATTCAGCCACAAAGGCAATCTGCCACCACCGGGCAAGTCCGATTTACCACCACCGGGCAAATCCGCCAACTTCAATATGTCACCACCGGGCAAGTCCGATTTACCACCACCGGATAAATCCGCCAACTTCAATATGCCACCACCGGGCAAATCCTGTAGCCACTAGGACTCTATAGATGGTTTCTGGTTCACCACCAACCGTCACATTACAGTGACAAAAGATGGTTTCAGGCTGACCACAAACCATTACAAAGTGGTTTTGAGATCACCACGAACTTTCAACTGCCTTTATAAGGCTTACAATTCAACATTTGGAGTTTCTGGTACATACAATGACTATTACGATAATATGCTAGGGAGTCTATTCCACAAACCACACTAAAACAAAAAATCTACTTTGTTGTCCACCATAACTGTTGTTGCTGCTCCTTTATCCCAAGTTCACATCTTGGGTCTTTGTCAAATAACTTCTTGGAACTCCATGCTTAACCTGTCATTCGTTAGAGTTGCAAATTCTAACAAAATAACTTTGCCTAAATTGAGTTAGCTAGGCTCAATAATATTATCCATGATTCCAAGACATAAAAAATAGACTTTCAGGTTGACAAAATATCAAATTTCTCTATCTTTGCCCAAAGATGATTATTTCCCAAAAAAGAAAACAACAACTATTTCAAGTCCACAAATATCATGAATCATAACCAGTGATCTGCAATTGGCCGCCTGCTCGGCACACACCACCGGGCAGATCTCCTCTAATCCTGGAGTGTTCTTGGACCCAACAATCCTCCAATCCTGGAGTGTTCTTGGACCCAACAATCTTCTCCACGCAGGCCTGCCACTCCAGAAACACAGCAGCAACATCGCCAATCCTCTGCCAACATAACCAGTCCACCTGTTTGACTGATCTACTGTCACCTGCTCAGATCTCACTCTCCGATCGCAGACACACCACGGACTTTGCTCCAGCAATCTCCTCTCACAGCTTCAACGTCATGCGGCACAGAAAGGCACATGTGATCTGCATCCTGTATCCACAACTCTAAAGGGCCTGTTTTGTTTTATATAAGGGTAAAACTCAAGAGAGTCAACAGAGTAGCCTACGCAACAGAGTCATCCTGTGCAACTTCAAAACCAAATAAAATATGTGTAGGGAGGTACACAACCAGCAGCGGCGACAAAACAGATGCACTATTCACAATAAATGCAGTTAAGTCTACAACATGAAACAGACGCAATATGCACAATAGATGCAATTATGTGTAGATGGGCTCAATCTTCACGCCGTCCAGAAGAATCCCACGTTTTGGAATAATCATCTATAACACTTCTTTCATATAAAATTCGATGTGAGAGTCATCACCATCGTCTGTTTCGGGTCTGGTTGTAAATTCTCCTGCAACCACTTCCATCCATCCACCATTTATACCCTGGTTTTCGCCTCTTCTTTCATTCAAACGCTTGTGTAATTCCATTTGTTCTCCTTCTGGCATTGTAACAGAAAACCTAATTGGCACTTCCCACCCAGAGGGATTTTCTGTGAATTTAAGGGCAAACACCACTCTGTAGTTGGTATTTGGAGACAAAAGCCTGCAGTCGATTTGACCATGGACCTCCAACCAACTAACCACTGATAATTCCGCCAGCACCTTGAATCTGGAGTCGTATCCGTCTCCAGGAACAAACCGCCAATATCGTTCGTCATCGCCCCAAATGATACTTAAGGCTCTTGCAGATAACATACTCTTGCAAGCCCTTCATACTCCGATGGCAAGTGGATGTTTGTGGATAGGCATATCAACTGGAAAAATTGTTTTGTCACATCTATAACAATTGAATGCGTGAATCCCCAACCACTCCTCAAACTTGCAGCTTTTGTATGACGGTATTTCCTTTTAAGTGCGCCTGAAAATTGGGTCGAATAAAAACATTTATTGCATTACTTCTTTTCCCATTGAACCATACACGGGCTAGAGTAGAAGCAGAAGAAAAATGTATCGGCTTCAACCTTTCAGATCGTGGATAACCACCTCCATCGCTACTGAGCAACCGCAGCGGAAAACATAGATCCACTTGTAAATATCAAGCAACAAAAGATGCTAGCATCCCAACTTGACAAAACAATTTCTTCACCGTTTTGGTCCTGAAACACCCCCATCGCTTATGAAATTTGCAATTCCACAATTCAACATTAGATCTAGATCTTCCTATGAATGGCTTTGTTGTATCCCATCCAATGTGCAGCATACAACCCTGAACCAACAAAGATAGCAAAGAGACGAGAGGAATTTTAATCCCAAATTAATTCAAAGGGTACCCACATCAAATTCCCAGTCAATATTTTGGAATTTGCTCTCATATCTGGTCATGAATGCGATTTCTTCCACCTGAAATTGCTACGCTTTTTCACAAGAAAGTGATAAACACACACGGATGGGCCCTCGGGCCCTCCCTTGAGGGAGTTAAATCTCTATGGACTCTATAACAACAAAGAAATTAGAGTAAACATGTAACCCAATTTCGCTGGGGCTCCTTCCAGTCAAGCCATCTTTGTGGCCCCATCTATGAGAATTGGATCGACGAGGCGAGCTTACAGTTCTGCCATTGAAGCTGGGACAGGGGGGTCAGCTCTGGATACGATCTGATGGCATATTTTAAGAAGGGATTTGTTCCACAAATCGTTAGAATAGGCCACAGAATTGATGAGCTTGGAGACAACTGACAATCTGCCAATGTCGCACGGCATAGTCAAGGAGAAAATGAGCAGTATACAACTTGCTGGCAGGTCCAACATACATGTCTTCCGAGATCGAAAGCACGTGAAGCAATCCATTGCAATATCCAATCCCAGAATACCTCGCCACAGGCGAAAAAACTTATCAAATCGAATTCAAAGCCACGATCATCTCCGCTGCAATTAATATCATTGCAACAATTAACTAAATTTATCTCAATTGCTAAGATTCCGCCCTCTGGGCATCGTTGTTGGTTGTTACACGGCCAAATTCGACGACATTTGACAGACATTTACAACAAACAGTAGACCCTGATCTCCCCAAGCTTGCGGAATCGAACAGCAACATAGATCTGGATCAAAATCCCAAGCCTCAACCTGGGCTCTTTTACTGCGCTCTGACGTTACTGTGCGAGCAATATCCTATGTTCCTCCACCTTTGCAGACAAAGAGATATCTGAATTGCAGACACTAGGTCCCACGACAACAACTCCAGCAATATCTCGGCCACGGCTTTTCTTGCCAGTTCCCTCTCTGGCTCTCAACACAACAGGACTCCATCCGTTCATGGAATCAACAAATCTCACCAGGTTTTCTGGCGCACTAGTCTTCTTCGCAATATATTCTCTTTTAGCAGAGAGCTCGGTACAACGCTCTCAAATATGTCAAGCCCTCTGGTGCAAAAAAAGGATTCGACCTCTTTCCATGTTTCTGTCTGGATCTCGACCTGTGCTTCCCTAGCTAATGGACAACAGATGATGGACAAACTAGTATTCACAAAACTTTTATTCTCTTCAGCCCAGGAGCAGCCCAGCCCACAAGGGGCTAGGCCCTCAGGCTCTGATACCAAGATAAAAACAGCTCAACCAATATATTTTCTATTAATTGTTGAATGAGGAAATTACACACATATTTATACAATCAATGGTCTCAAGATAGGAATGCTATCTTAGACTTACAGTAGTGTGGTTGAGAGATTGTCTCAACCACACACTAAACTAGGAGAAACTATATTCTAGCTTATTCCTATTATGTAGGAACAAACTCCTCAATTAGGAAATTACAACCATAGACAAGTAAGAATTAATTATTTCCAACTATACTTAAAATTGATCTTAACTGATTGATAGATATCCAACCAAGACATCCCACCATTGCTTGACAAATTATTTTTAAATCTCTTGCACAAGCAGCTTCGTATAAGTCATCGTGTTAAAAGTTGAAACATTCAGAGCTGTCGGATTGATAATCATAACAATTTGACACAAAAAACATATATTCATGTTAATAGTCATATCATATTGACTTGAAAAAGAAATAAGGCCTTCGAATCTCGCTAACTCAGAGTTTACACCCAACTTAAGCCCGGAAAATTTTGCGTAACTGACATAATTGCATGTGAAAAAATCATATCAACGCTTGAGGCAAAGTCTGGTGTTCATCATAAGCAGTCCGATTGATAAATCATAGCAACTTAAGCAGTCCGATTGATAAATCATAGCAAATCTAGACAATCTTGCGTGTTCATGATGATACGGATGTTGAAAGATGGATTAAAAACACGTCTCTGTGCATAAGATAAGATATTTCTAGTAATGTAGCATAAATACCAGAGAACCGAGCTATGAGTGTGAGAGGATACAGAGAAATTTTGGTAATTAATGAGTTGAGTTAAGTGGAAGTTGAGTAGAGAGAAAACAAGCCTGCTAGCCAAGATGAATGTGATTTAGGGTTTTCACCGTCAATCACTTTGTTTTACATCGTTACCTCTATATTGTCCTGTATTTTACGTTCTTTCAACATCAAATACTGTTTCTAATAGTTAATGTGTTGTTCTTTCAACATCAAATACTGTTTCTAAGAGTTAATGTGTTGTTTGTAGCGTGATATGTTGCTACACACACCAGCTGGTGCAACTCTTTAAAGCTGAGCAATTTTAGAGTTAGAGTCATTACTTTTCAGAACTAGTGTTTTCAAATCTATGAAATTGTTTATAACTAATTTATTTTATTTTTTAATATTATTTGTTTTTGTTAAAATATTATTCCTTACCAGGATCTATGAAATGGTTTATAACTAATTTATTTTATTTTTTAATATTATTTGTTTTTGTTAAAATATTATTCCTTACAACTGGTAGGTTAAGAGGTTTCATCGACCTAACAAAATAGGTTAAAGCCTCAAAACCCAGAGGTATTCGCAATGTGGAAGCTGGTCTCTCTGGCTGATTACAGGTGACTATTTTCTTTCTGGCAGTAATATTATAAATATATTTGAAAAATAAAATCCAACTACAAAATGAATATTTTGAAAACCATGTATTGTTAATAAAATATTTTTATCAAATCTAATCATTTTCAAAAACAATTCGCTGATGGAGTAAAATTATTCTTATCAAATCAATCCATCTGCCAGTAACACAGAAAGTGAATATGTTTTTTCCAAATTAATATAAAAGAGTGAAAAAGTTATTATTAATCAATCTTATATTAAAATGATGTTGAATAAGAAAAGGATATTATATTTAAAGATATTAATCAAACTAAGGATTCAAAAATATTAGTCTAACTAAAGACTCAAACATCAAGTACATTAGTATCTACAGAAAAGAATTAAGAAACTTAGAATGGGAATTTTAATTTTAATTTTAATTGAATTTTATAATTTTAAATTTATTTTATTTTAAAATAAAAATTGAAAGTAATTAATTATTTTATAGGATAACTTATAAAATAATAAACTTCTAATATATATTATTTTATTCTTTATTTTTAAAGGTATAAAGAAAATAAATTGTAAACTCATAAATATTATCCAAACCATGATCAATTTATTAATATCCAAATTCACAATCAGATTATTAATAAAGGAGATATTTATTCATTATATAAATTACACAACTTTTGTTTATATAAAAGAAATAATTCATTATTTTATATTCTTTAATTATTATTACATTAAATATTCATTATTTATATACTCTTTTATATATATATTATATAGTTAGAATTATATATAATAATCTTAATTATATTGTTTTTAAATTAAATATAATATATATCTTTAATAATTATAAAAAAAAAATATTTAATATTTATCTTTTATATTAAAATATAGATATAGATATATAACATATCTTTTTAAAAAAAATTAACATTAGCTTGCCACTTAAAGAGAAGAAAATAATGACTTGCCACTTAAAGAGAAGAAATTAACATTTATTATTGATTACTTACAGTAATTTAATATCCTCATTCATTTCAAAAGACTCTTTTAGGGTAAATTTAATCTTGATTGACACCATGAAAGAGGAAGATTATTGATTACTTATAATAAATTAATATTCTCGACTTCTTATGGTAAATTTAACCTTGATTAACTTGCCACTCGAAGAGAAAGAATTAACATTTATTTTTGATTACTCACCATAATTTAATATCCTCAAGAGACTCACTATGGTAAAGTTTTATGTTGGTCTCAATTTCATTTCAATTTGATAAAACACTGTCGTAGATTATATATAAACTTTATCTCCCCATGGCATGTTCATTCACCAACTAATCTTTTGTTTAATATAAATAGGGTTAATAGATATAATAACTTGTTGATTGTGGCATTGCCTTATCCTCCTTTTTTATGTTATTATTTGAATGACCACTCTTTGGGTTATCTCTTTACCCTCACATGGCATGGTCATTCACCAAACTAATGTTTTGTTAAATACACATAAGGTTAATTTATATAATAACCTATATGTGGTCGCATTGTCTTTTTTTATTATTATTAATTGAATGACCACCTTTTTCTCATGTCATAGTAAGGTTATATGAATGTTTTGGGTTATATATATATATATATATATAAAAGGGTTCATGGTATAATTTCTAGCTCATTCAATTCAAGTTGTAATAATGTTTTTGTTAAATTTCATTTTTAATATAGTTGGCTTGTAACATTATATGGTTTTCATGTTCATTGAACATTTTGGAATTGGTAATAATTATGTGTTGGATTCTTTATTTAGAAGTCATGTTAAATTTCGTATTGTTGAGGTGTTAACAAATTCACGACTTTTATCGTTTAGGATTATGACTGAGGGCAAGGAGATTCAGTTGTTCGTTATGGGGTAACTACCCCTCTCTTGCTGCACCACACCATCCTCATTTTCACTTTCTCCTCTATGATGATCTCTCCAACTCCTTTTCTCGTGGAGTCTAGAATACCTATCGTTTCTTGGCCATTATTCTTTATACATCTAGTTAAGTTCACTGGATTACCATGCACTTATCACACACAGGTAAGGGTTTCTCGATTGATCATTTTTATTAAACCTTCAATTCCATAAGAATATTTATTTCGTAAAGCGTGTTCATAAGAAATGTTCTAGTGAGACTATTCATGGGTTTCATTCTCCATGACTTACTGTTATATTTCGTTGATTGTTCTTTCTATCCAATCGACTCCTGGTATCGCTCTAGGGTTTGATGAGGACCAACTCTTGTAAGTGTGCTCCTCGACTTCCTTGGAAATTCTAGTAACATAATGGGTATGTTCATTCTCCAACCCGTTCACTTTTAAAGAAAAACTGGGTATTTCTCAACTTAGGATTTTTAATTCCTTATAGTTTAATTTGTTCACTATACTGTGTATGGATTTTCGAACATTACCCACCAATTCCAAGCCCAGTCTAACAAATAAATGTTAGAAGCCCTTTTATTGATTTTTCGTTCTTTAAATTAACCATTTTCTTATCTGAATGCTTCTCTCTTATGGTTATTTTCTACAAGTTGTTTCTCCTTCCACTTGAGTGGTTATTCGGTTAGGTTATGGCTTCAAATTCACAATCCAACCACTTAATCCAGGTTCTCTAAATTTACCCTTTTGCTATATGGTTTTCATGCTCATTGAACATTCTACAAGTGGTAGTTATCACTCATTGGATTATCCACTTAGAAGTCATGTCTAATTTTGTATTTTTGAAGTGTCAACATATCCACGGCTCTTATCGTTTAGGATTATAATTGGTGATAGGGAGACTCAGTTGTTGGCTACATGGTAACTACCCCTCTGTCGCTGCACCACACTATCCTCATTTTCATTTTCTCATCTCTGTGATGAGCTCTCCAACTCCTTTTCTCACGGAGTCTAGAATACCTATCATTTCTCAACCATTATTCTTTCTACAACTAGTTAATTTCACTAGATTACCGTGGACTAATCACGAGAATGTAATGGTTTCTCAGTTGATAATTTTTATTAAACCTTTAATTCCATAAAATCTTTATTTCATAGAGTGTATTCATAAGAAATGTTCTAGTGTGATTGCTCCTGGGTTTTATTCTTTGTGACTTAGTGTTATATTTCATTGATTGTTCTTGCTATCCAATCAACTCCCAACATCGCTCTAGGGTTTGATGAGGATCAACTCTCATAAGTGTGCTTCTCAACTTCCATGGAAATTATAGTTACATAATGGGCATGCTCACTATCCAACCCGTGCATTTTTAAAGAAAAATTGGGTATTTCTCAACTTAGAGTTTTTAATTCCTTCTAGTTTAATTTGTTCGCTATAATGTGTAGGGATTTTTGAACATTACCTACCAATTCCAAGCCCATTATAACAGGTAAAGGTTGCAAGCCCTTTTATTATTTTTCATTCTTTAAATTAACCATTTTCTTGTCTTATGGTTATTTTCTAAAGGTTGGTTATCCTTCCACTTGAGTGGTTATTCGGTTAGGTTATGGCTTCAAATTCACAATCCAACTTCTTAATCTGGGTTCTCTAAATTTACCTTTTTGTTATTTGGTTTTCATGCTCATTGAACATTCTAGAAGTGGTAGTTATCACGCATTGGATTCTCAACTTAGAATTCATGTCAAATTTTGTATTATTGAGGTGTCAACAGATCCGCGACTCTTATCATATAGGATTATGATCGATGGCAAGGAGACTCAACTACTGGTTATGGAGTAACTACCCCTCTCTCGTTGCACCACATCATCCCCATTTTCACATTCTCATCTTTGTGATGAGCTCTTCAACTCCTTTTCTCCCGGGGTCTAGAATACCTATAATTTCTCGACCATTATTCTTTCTACAACTAGTTAATGGACTATCGTTGCGTTATCCGGAATGTAATGGTTTCTCGATGATTAATTTTTTATTAAACCTTCAATTCCATAAATATATATATATATATATATATATATATAATATATATATATATATTATATATAATTATAATAAAATAAAAATAAAAATAAATTAAATAAATAAATAAAATAAAAATAAAAAATTGTAAAGTGTATTCATAAGAAATGTTCTAGTGCGATTGTTCCTAGGTTTTATTCTCTGTGACTTATTGTTATATTTACTTATTTTTCTTGCTATCCATTCAACTCCTGGCATCACTCTAGGTTTTGATGAGGACCAACTCTCATAAGTGTACTCCTCAACTTCCTTGAAAATTCTAGCTACATAATGGGTATGTTCACTATCCAAACGGTGAACTTTTAAAGAAAAATTGGGTATTTCTCAACTTAGGGTTTTTAATTCCTTCCAGTTTAATTTGATAAAGGTTACAAGCCCTTTTATTATTTTAGGGATTTTCAAATATTACCTACAAATTCCAAGCCCGGTCTAACAGGTAAAGGTTACAAGCCCTATTATTTTTTCATTCTTTAAATCAATCATTTTCTCGTCTTAAGGCTTCCCTCTTATGGTTATTTTCTACAAGTTGGTTCTCCTTCCACTCAAGTGGTTATTCGGTTAGGTTATGTATTGAAATTCACAATCCAATTGCTTAATCCAAGTTCTCTAAATTTACCCTTTTATTCTTTGTATACCAGGTTGGTATCTGTGAAGCCACACCTGGTTATTAACCCTCTTCGAGATAGGGTTCTTAAGAAGCTATTAAATTCTTTTAAAGGAAATTATGTATTTTGTAAATTGATTTCACAACTTGTCAGCCTTGCAAGTTCTCTTGTATATTTATAAAAACTTCCCAAGACCTAATAGTGAGGGTCTTTGTTAGTATTATGGCTGCTAGTCTTGGTTGTTTAATGGATAGTGAAACATGAAATTACTCTTTTTTTTTTTTTTTTTTTTTTTTTTGGTAACGAAATCGGATGCTTGTTATATTCAAAAAAGATGGGGGAGTCTGAGCTCCGATTTTACAATAGATGGAGTTACAGATGTAACTAGATTCTGGATTTCATTGTGACAGTTCACATGGATTCCTTTGCTGCTTGCTTGTAGAGTTCTAAAGCAAGTGTAGATTCTTATAAATTGGGACAGAAGAAAGCTGGTTTTGCTGTACATTTAGAGTAATCAGCTGAGGTCTCTGATTGGCTGTGAGTTCACAAATTCTACTGGGAAATACAGTTGGGTAGATTGCTCCTTGACAAAATGGCGCTGTCAAGGGATAAATTGAAGCAGGCTCGCTTGATTGCATAATAGGCTTCCTTTTTCTCGTGAACAGGCGTGGTTGGCTCGCTTGTCCGCTTCCTGGTTGCTGGATCGAAGGACATGAAAAAATTGGCACTTAAAGTTCTGAGTCAGCATAGTTTTGCAGCGACTTATGATTTGATGAAGGAAGAGGTTGGATGCTTGTCTGTTGTTGTTCATTAAACTGACGATTATTGTTGAATCGCCGAAGACAAGAGCTTTTTTAATCCCTTGGTTCTGAAGCTGCAAGAGGCCTTGAAACAGTGCCAATGCTTCAGCTCGATTGTTGCTCAAACTCCCCAAACCCCATTCGAAAGAGGTCACCATTGCACCTGAAGGAGCCAGAATAACGCCCCCTGCGCCCGCAGCGCCAGGATTGGACTTGGACGCCCCGTCGAAGAATAATGAATAAGAATCCTTTGCCAAAAGCCATTTACCGAATTCCTCTTTTGAAAGGCGGATTTTCCATTCGATATTGTTTGATTTGCCGAGGGGTTTTCGGATCTTAGTTGCTGGGATGATGCTGGACCTTTCTATTAAATTCGAACTGAAACTTCTCTCCTCTGTCCATAACCTGTCGGGATCAATTCGCCGAGTTAGTTTGACAGCTATTGTTTCCATTGCAAGACTGGTGGCTTTGAGAATGACATGATTGGTTGTGGTGGCTTTATCTCGAAATATCGAACTGTTTCGGGCGATCCAGATGCGCCACAAAAGAGCGAACGGGATGGCATTCCACAGTCTTCTGGCTGGGTTTTGATTTTCTGTTTGCCAAGGATAGCTCCTTCTCCAGTTGTTTAAAATTTCAATGATAGATTGCTGTGGATTCCAGGTGGATGGGACGAAAGGTGTTATGTTGTTCCAACAATGGGCAGCAAAGGGGCAAGATATAAACAGGTGCTGAAGGGATTCCTCCGCCATTTTACAATTGGGGCACCCGGAGGGCCCGAAGAATCCTCTCTTCCTGAGGTTCTCAGCAGTTAAAATTTTTCCATGGAGAAGAATCCACGTAAAGAATTTGATCTTTGGGATTGCTTCCGCATTTTTTAGGATCTTCCTCTGAGCCCAGATTGTGGTGGAATGTGCTTTGCTGCTCAGATAGCTGTAACCTGCTTTGATGGAGTAATTTGTTCCTGAAGGGTCCCAGCGAAACTCATCCTTTGCGCCTTTGATGGTGGGAGCTATATTGTGAAGACCGCTGCAGAGGGAGTCAAAGCTATCATTGAGGTGATGAGGTATGGGTGGAAATGCCCATTGAATCCAAGCATTAGTTGGATCGTTCCACTGGGAGATTTGACTCAGTTTCGTTATGCCTTTGCTGTGAAGGTAGCATAGAATAGGGTCGGAACCTGTGAGACTGTTTATGGGAGGATTCCCCATAATTTTGTCCGAACCTATATTCACAGATTCGCCTCCTTTTGGCACTTTTGAGACGTTTTGCGCCATGAAAAGTATGGCTTTTTTGCAGAATTTCCATATCTTTGTACAATGTCTATTAGGGATATCAGCGTTGAGGATTTGCGATCTTGGCTGGCTGAGATATTTTGCTTCTAGGACGTTTTTCCACCATGCTGGTTGATTGTCCATAAGTCTCCATATCAGCTTCCCACCGAATGCTAAATTCATAATAGATGGACACCTGATGCCCAGACCACCATTCTCAGGACTTTGAATAACCTGTTTCCAGTTTACTAAATTGAATTTTTTCTTTTCATTCTTGCCTCCTTGCCAGAGGAAGAATCAGAGGATGCTATCCATTTTTCGATGAAACGAAGCTGGCGCATGGGCAAGAGAGAACTGGTATAAAGGAAGGGAGGAGAGCCCTGATTTTAGGAGAATTTGTCGCCCAGCTGGATTGAGCCACGAAGTTCCCCATCTCTGAATTTTCTTTTTCATTTTATCCAACATTAAGTCCCAGACTCCAGTCTTTGTTTTCCCTGAAGTTACCGGCATTCCCAGATAACTGAAACTGTCCCAATCTAGCTTGCAAGGGACACCAAAAATGTTAGCAATGTTATGGATCGTTTGTGCAGAGACATTCCAACCATAAATGCAACTCTTAAGGAAGTTTATTTTACCGCCAGAGTATCTCATGAACTTGTCAAGCAGGGACTTAAATCTTCTTGCAATAATGGTGGACGCCCCTCCTAGCAATAGGGTGTCGTCAACAAATTGGGAATGGTTTATATTTTTGGTGCCATCTTCGAACTTGATACCCGTAATGAGGCCTGATTGCCTCTTTTGATCGAGGGCACTGCTAAAAGATTCTGCCATAAGGATGAATAGATAGGGGGATAAGGGGCAACCTTGCCTTAATCCTCTTGAGGATTGGAAGGAAGGACCAGGTCTTCCATTAATGAGGGGGGCGATCCAGGGCCCGAAGATGCAACTTCTGATGACATTGATGAAGAGAGGTGAGAAGCCCATCTTTTGGAGAACTGAAAATAAAAAAGAATGCCTTACCCTATCAAAGGCGTTGGCAAGATCTAGTTTTAATATGAAGCCTTTCTCATTCCTTGATTGACTGGAGTGTATGGCCTCTTGGACTAAAAGAATTGAGTCTGAGATTTGTCTGTTTGCTATAAAGCCCCCTTGATTATCTGAGATCAGCATCGGTAGAAGAGGTTTTAGCCGAGTGGCTATGATTTTAGTGAAGATTTTATATGATGAGTTGCATAAGGATATGGGCCTGAAGCGAGAAAAGTTGGATGGCCGATTTTCCTTCGGAATGAGAGCCAGATGTGTAGCATTTGTGTATCCACCTATCTTGCCTTTTTTTTGAATCCACTTGATGTATTTTATGAGATCTTTCTTTATCAGTTCCCAGTAATCCCTATAGAAGCTGATTGGGAACCCGTCCGGACCAGGAGACTTGTTGGGGTGCAGGGTCCAGATTGCATCAGCAATTTCTTCCTCTTTTATTTCAGCTGTCAATTTTTTGTTTAGATCATCTGTGATTTTAGGATGCAAATGTTGCAGGAGGTCATCATATGTTTCTTCCTCTGGCTCTTCAGTTAACAAGTTCTTGAAATGCACTGTAGCAGCTTCTTTAATATCTGTTTGTTCCACATGAATTGTCCCTGCGCTGTCCGAGATAGCAGTGATGGTGTTTTGGGTTTGTCTGGCGGCGGCTTGCTTATGGAAGAAAGAGGTGTTCTTGTCCCCGCTTTCCAACCATACTTGTCGTGATTTGGTGCGCCATTTTTCCTCCTCCTGCCTTTTAATTTTGTTGAGTTTAATGTACAGCTCTTCTTCTTGAAGTTTTTTACTGTGGCTGTATTCATTTTGTTCGATTGTGCATTGGAATTCAGCTATTTGTATTTTTAATTCACGCTTTTCCTGCTCTGGCTCTTTGTAACAGGATTTGGCCCATTGCCTTAGCGCTGCCTGCACATTCTTTAGCTTGCTTTCCCAAATGAAGCTTGGGGAGCCCTCAATATGTTGCCTCCAAGTATGATGAATAATGTTTCGAGCTGATTGCTGTTCGCTCCAAAGCTGATTGAATTTAAAGGGCAGCGGGCCAAGGTTGCAATGGATTTTTAACTCGAGGGTGATTAGATAGTGGTCTGATGCAGCAAAAGGCAGAATGGCGGAGTTGACAGAAGAGAAGGTTGACAAAATAGAAGTATTCACCAAGAATCTATCCAACCTCTCCATGATATTGTGATTGCCCAGTCTTCGATTGTTCCATGTAAACTTGCGGTTTTTTGGAGTTATGTCAATGAGGTCGCCAATATGCATTACATTTTCCATTTGAGTCCTGAATGGGTCTGGCAGAAATTTCCCTCCTCGCTTTTCATTTGCATGGAGGATTAGGTTGAAATCGCCGCCTACAATTGTATTGTTGCTGTCTCCTTCTTGGATGTGGTTACTAAGAGTTTCCCAGCAATTTCCTTTATCCCTATAATGATTGGGAACATAAACGTTGAAGATGACAATCTGTTGTTGGCTATTATTATTTTTTAGGACTGTTTTTATCCAGTGTTGTTCAACTATCTCGGATTCATGTTGCCAGTCATTCTGGTTCCAGATTGTAGAAATTCCTCCCGAAGCGCCTCTCGCTTCGCATATGCTTCCTCTGTAGTTTTTGTACTTGCCAATGGTTTGGCTAATTTCTATTTCCCTTTGTTTCGTTTCCTGGAGTAGAATAATGGATGGTTTCTCCTGCGCTATGAGGTCTGATAGAGCATTGATTTTTGAGGGGTGCCCATGTCCCCTGCTATTCCAAGAGAGAATTTTGATCATTTCAAACCTACATTTCGAGAAGGTGCTCTGCCTCCTTTGTCTTTGCTAGCTACTTCTTGATCTTTATTGGCCTGAATGAAGGATTCTATTGGGTGCTGCAAACCGAGAGCGATGTCCTTCTGAGCATTTTCATCCCTATGTTGTTTAGTAGACTTTCTACCTGGCTTTTGTTGTCCATCGAGGGAGGAGCCCTGGTCCTTGGAATTGCTGCGGGTAACTCTAGGAGGAAGAGAATCAGATAAGAGATGGGCACTCATATGAGGGGAGGAGGACTGGTCTGGAAGGGAGGAGGGATGGGCAGAGGGATTCGAGGAGGTAGGGATCGAGGGGGATGGATCGTCTTCAGGGAGGGATAGGATATGGAAAGGGTTGGTAGATGAAGGGGACTGAGGGGGATTTTCAGGGTCGGGAGAATGAGAAGGATGAGGAGGAGGAGGCGGAGGAGACGGGATATGGGCAGAGGGATTCAGAGAAGAGGGATCAGAATCATTGGGCAAAGAGATGTTAGGGGCAGATTTTTTTTTTTTTTAACCACTTCCCATTGATGATCTTGAGTGTTGCTATCCACATTAATTATCTTAGTGCAGCGATTAGCAAAATGACCGTACTCGTGACATACCTTACATTTAAAGGGGATCTGTTCATAGTCGAGTTGTTGGATGTGTGACCATTCATCGACTTTGATCTTGATAGCTTCTGGAAGTCCTTTGCCCAAATCAACCTCGACGCAAATACGAGCGCAGGCTTGCATGTTGTCTCTTGGTTCGCTTTTGTCAATGTACTTGTCGACTGCGTTTCCAATGGCTCTTACAGAGTCATCTCCCCAGCAATGCAATGGGAGATGAGGGAGACGAACCCAGACAGGAACTGCATTAGGGATGTCAAGTTCTGAATCGAAATCTGGTGTCCACTTGTTTAGGTACAGACCTCTGGAATCCATAAAATAGGGTCTGTTGCGAAAGATCAAATCCTTGTCATTCTTTGTCTCGAAATGAAAGGTAAAGAAGCCTTTCCCACAGAATCTAATGGCGATTTTTCCTTGGGTTTTATCCAACCAGTTTCTTTCCACCCACCTCTGGACGGTTTTAGGTGATGGCCAAAGGCCAGTGAATTGGCCAATCAAACCTCTTTCAGCGAGAGCTAAGGCAGCCAGTCTGGGCGCAGTAGGAGGCAGAGCAACCTCCTGAATTCCTTCTAATTTTTTTACGAACTTGGTGACAGCTGGGCGGTTTCGTTGTGGCGGCAGGGTGCTGACAAGGGCAGAGAATGCCTGTTGCTGTGCCTGAAGCAAGACAGACTCCTCCGGCGAAGACTCCGGAGAGGCCATCGAGGGCGCTGACCAGGAGGCCAAGGGCGGCAGGCTGCGCGTGCGCTAGGTCACGAAGCTCAGAGCGTTTTTTTTGGTGGCAAATGCAATCTCGAAAACATGAATTTACTTTTATGAATATATATACCATCTTGTATACACATATGTTTATCTCAATTGGATTTTCTAATTTTAAAAATGTTTGGTTTTACTATTTTAATCTTTAACAGTCTATCAACAGTGACCTACCCGATATTATAATTTAGTGAATTTATTAGTTATCTTTTTTTTGTACCCTTCAAGTACCGCAACGAGAATTATCTGCTTAATTGTATTTTATAATGACTTGTTTGAGCAATTCAATTTCAGTGTTTGATTTTATTGTGGAAAATTTTTAAGTTGAATTTGCAGTATGTTACATTTTCTCTGCGCATTTCAAGGATATGAATGTATCATATAATACTTTTCTCCCTTCAATACTGAGTGGTTAATAAAAAAATTATTTTTTATTCTGGATAAGTTATGTAGAACAATAATGACCAATTTTTACATTCTGTAATTTATTTAAAACCCATATATTTACATATATAACTATTTATTTGGTTTGGAGGAAGAGGGAAGGCCTAATCTAGGACCTACCTCATTTTCTCTAGTCCTATCACTCTGAGTTTAGGACTAATTATGTCTAACCTAACTCAAGCATTAAAATTTAATATAGCATATGCAGAAAACAAAGGAACATAAATATAGGAAGTGAATTCACTAAACATAACACTTATCTATTTAGTCAGTTGATCCTGCCACAAAAATCATAGGGGGAGGAAGAATGCTCCACCCAACCAACGAGAACCAGTATCCTCTACCAGAACTCCCACAATCTAGTTTCACTTCCAAAACAATTTCTTTTAACAGAGACCTTACCAGGTTCACTTAGGACTTCTCCGACCACACCAGATCTAGCGTAGGATTTCACTGACCACACAAGTTCAGTTCAAAATTCCATTGGCCAAACAACTAAATAATTCATGTTTGGTAATGTCTTACTTCCCTCAACAACATCCTATATGAGGGCATAAAGCTTAACAACTTTTCTTTTCCTCTCTTAGACCCCCTCCAACTAGTATCCAAGTTCACAAAGTTGCCTCAGGATTTTTCCCTCTCACCCTCTTGGCTCCCTTTTCCATAACTAAGATAATTTATCTCTGGGGAGAGGAATCTGGGCAAGTAACCATCTCTACCCATAATTGTCTTTTAACTATCTAGAATGTGAAACTTTCTTTCAGTGCCTTTCCCACCATCATTCCATGACTCACCATAAACAATATTTATCGATAAAATTTAGAAATATAAACATTTATGTTTATCACTTATTCATACCAGGCCTTCAATATGGCCCAAAATTTTCCAAGTAACTTTAGCAAAAGGAAATTAGAATATTTACAATTCACTGAAGGGTATTACATCTTTCCCTCATCGAGTGAAACATCATACTTAGTGTTTTCGTAGACCTTAAAAATTGTTGGGATATTCCTCGCGTATAAAATACTCATCCTCCCAAGTAGCCTCTTCCAGGTTGAAGTGCTTCACTGCACTTCAACCTGGGTGATTACTCACTTCCATACCATAATTTCTCTTTGATCGAGAATGAGCAAAGGGTTGACCAAGAATACTCCGTCCAGTTCAACCTACATCAACAATCATTATGGTTGTCATTAGTTTCCATCAATCATTGTTTAAGAAAAATATATATAATCATTTCAAAATGTTTTGTTTACCTAGACTTATTGCCAATTAGTAATATTCTTAGGATCATGTATGTGTTTGTTTAAAAAAGAAACATGAAATACATTTTATATGTGTATATGACTAAGTGAAGTCATTAGATATGCCACAAGCCCAATCCTGGAAAATTTCAAAAGGGCCGCAAAATGAGGGAGTCATCTTGCACAAGATCCCCATCTTAAAGTGCTTTTTTTATGGTTTAACCTTTACGTACACATTCGTTTTATGGTTTAACCAGTATTGCATGTAGAGTATTCCTTGTCAAATAAATTTGAATCTAAATATATGCTAATTTATGATTTTTTTTCTTAAATAAAACCATGGATTTACTAATAATAATCTAGTGAGAAATATATTGAGAGGATAAAAAAAAATGAGAAGCCAATTAGGATATGATATTGCCATATTCATGGGATTATCATCTTGATATTGATCATAATATATCATAATCATGTTTTTAAAATTATTTTGTAAATGATATCTATTGAGATTTAAAAAAATAATTAAAATTTCCTGCAAAGTTACAATGAAAACCAATATATGCCACCTTTGAGGATTAATAACACAAGGTGAACTCTAATTTTTTTAATAATAAAAAATCAACTGTCGATGCACTTTTGATTGTGAAATTAATTCATTTATATTGGTGTCTAAAGATTTGGCTAGTTTGTAGTCTTCTTGTTGCAATCTAGAATCTTTAAGGATGATTGAGTAATTGGAAATAACATTTGGCTTAAAAAATTATGCTTCTTACCTTCCACTTCCTAATGGTGAACATTGAAAATATGTTTTTTTAAACCAATGTTGCACATGATGATATGTCCATTGTATTATTTTGGTTTAATCCTTCCTATGCTCCACATCTACTACTTAAAGGAGACTTAAAGATATATGCTCATCTTCAACCAGTCTAGTGAGGCCAATGTCACCAACACGGATGTTATAGTTGGAGTTGACAGTGGTATCTAAAATTTGACAGGTTTATGTTTGAACAAAGTTATACTATCTGATCATTGTGTTTATCTCAAAAGGCAAAATGATGGAAGCTATATTATATTGGTATTGTATGTAGATGGCATGCTTGTTGCAAGTTCTAACATAATAAATGTGCTCAAAAGAAAATTGGCAAACTCATTTGCAATGAAGGATTTGGGTGTTGCAAAACAAATCCTTGGTATGAGAATAACTAGAGACAGGAAGAATCGAAAATTAGCATTATCTCAGAGTGAGTACATAGAAAAGATGTTGAAAAGATTTAATATGGAAAATGAAAAACTAGTTAGTATACCTTTGGCTAGCCATTTCAAACTAAGTAAGGAGGTGTGTCCCAAGACTCAGGAAGAAATGGCTTATATGTCTAAAGTTCCATATGCATTAGCAGTTGGAAGCTTAATGAACGCAATGGTGTGCACAAGGCCTGATATTGCACATGCAGTGGGAGTTGTAAGTAGGTACATGAACAATCCAGGAAAAGAAAATTGGATGGCGGTGAAGTGGATTCTTAGGTATTTGAGAGGTACCACAAATCAAGCATTATGCTTTGGTGGTTCAAACATTTCTCTACACGGATATGTTGATGCAGATATGGCGGGTGATAGAGATAACTGGAGGAGCACAATAAGGTATGTGTTTACTGAAGGTGGATCAACTGTCAGTTGGGTTTCAAAACTACAAAGTGTTGTTGCACTCTCAACAACGGAAGCAGAGTATGTTGTTGCTACAAAGGTTAGTAAAGAAATGATTTGGTTACAAAGGTTTTTGGATGAATTGGGTAAGAAGTAGGAGTTGGGCAAGTTATAAAATGATAGCTAGAGTGCAATACATCTTACAAATAACTCTGCATTTCATTCTAAGCCTAAACATATATAGCTCAAGTACCATTTCATATGGTCAACATTGGAAAATGGACGGTTGAAGTTGGAAAAGATACACACTAGCCAGAATCCTGCAGATATGTTAACAAAAGTTGTCACTAGGGAGAAACTAAGATTTTCCTCAGTTTCAATTGGTCTTCAAGTATGATGAAGAAGATGAGAGACAACCAAGTCCAAAGTGGATTCATTGTCCAACAAATGAAGCAGTGATCGAGTTGCTATACTCAGTCTCCAAGTGGGAGATTGTTGTGTGTGGAACCTGATTATCTTCTTTATTCATAGGTATCATCACATTGGACCCCAGTTCATAATGTGGAGGAAATGCCTCCCATAATATTTATGCTGTAAGGGGGGTCTAGGGGGGCGACTGTGATCTTTGGGAGCCCCCCTTGGCGAGGGATCAGGGGCAACGCCCCCGAAGCTAAAAATAGATGTAAAATTGCCTTGTAAAATTTTGTAATTTTGTAGTCAATCTGGGCCGTTCATTAGGCAGAGATCTGACAGTAGAAGTTATGTTTAATTTAGGGTTTTTTGCTCTAGAAGGAAAACCCTTGCTATATATGAGGGAATTGTATTACGTCTATGTAGATCTATATTCTGAGTGAGAAAGAGAGAGGAGATTGTGTGAGAGGGAAGAGGGTATTATAGTAGATCTGTTGTAGGTTATATCTCTTTAGTTTGTTCAATAATATAAAAGGAAGGAGTGATTGTTTCTCCGGAGACATAGCCCAGATTGGGTGAATCACGTATATCTGTGTCTCTCTTGTTTTATGTGTTTTTTGTGTTTATATTTCTGCAATATATTATGTGTTCCATTGCTCTGTAATATATAATTTTCTAACAGATATGATAGCTTTCTCTACGCAAGACTTATGTCGATACTTGAAAAGAACTATATCCTTTGTCACCATGAACATATAGAAAAATTTACTTCTACTTAACATTAAAAACATAAAACGTTTTATGCAAATAATAAACATCACAAAAACTAAACAAATAATAATGATGAAGTGGTTTGAACTTGAGACCCCTAGAAATCTTCAAGAACATCCATGGTGTTTTTTCCCTTTGTGTTCACTCGAAGGCAATTCTTGTTTGTGTGCTCTAGGAGATTGTACTCGATATCACTTTCATCTCATCGCTTTCTCCTCATAAGTCTTAATATGTAGATTTATTAAGTTTTTGAGAAGGTTGAGCTCTAAAAGTTCTTTAGGTTTCAGTAAATTAAAAAAATATGATTGTTATATTGACAACAATGAATTCATGGATGCTAACATTTATGAAAAGGTCAAAATCAAAGGCTCAGAATAATGATAGGGATAGATCAAAAGAATTGCTAGACTCACTACCAATGAGTTTTTGACAAATTAGTGTAATTTTTAAGTCACTTGAAGAAGCCCAAGGAAGTTCTCGATGAAGAAAAAAGTGAACCATGATGTAGATGATTTTGTCAATTTGATAACTAATGTGAGTGATTGAATTTAATGTTACAAAACTAGATAAGGTGTATGAATGGTAAACCATATGGCGGTTGCGCAGAAGCCAACGAAAAGAACAATTGTGAATGATTTCTTAGTAATGATACATGTAGATGGAAGCTCTGTGGACACCCAGGCGAAAAGAATGACAAGTGAACAAAACTCGATTGAATGAACGATTGTTTAGTTATGCTTCAATGTACATGTTATTGTATGGTGTGCAAGTTGTAATAAGACCTTCAAATTATGAACATATCAGAAGTTTAAAATATAATTTTTTTAATATATATATATATATATATATATATAATATATATATATATATAAAGTTAACATTATACAATCTATTGGTCAAATTTTAACTAATAGTAATCAACAAGCAAATCTCACTAATAGCCAAATACTCTTTACCATCCTAAAAGTTTAATTATGTAAAGAAAAATAATTCTTATAAAAACCCAAAAATTTTAAGTTCATAAAGATAAACATTGAAACCATAGAGCAATGCAAAGCAAGGCTATTATTCGTCCCTACCAAGGAAGGACTTTAGCAATTGATTTTCTTGTTGATTACTATTAGTTCAACTTTGATTACTATCCGTTGATATCTGAATACTACTACCAATATTCCATGGAGGTTAAATCTCTCTCATCCACACTAATAATTAAATTTGAGTTATAAAAAACTTATTCTGAAATTAACACACCTATAACATCAAAACATTAAATAAATAAATAAATCACATAAAAGAAAATAAACAAACAAATAAAAATATAAAGCGAATGGACTACATTGAAAATAACATTTTTTTAACCAACTAAAAAAATAAGACAATTAAGTACATATAGAAAACACAATTCATGAACTAAAACAACAATAGATAGATATATTATATACATTCTTGAAATCAGCAACAAGATATTATGTACATATTGAGCTAGCAGAAATTAACAACTAGATATATAGAGAAGCTATCTAAAATCTTTAGATTAGAAGGTGAAAAAAAAACATCTTTTAGTACATTGCACCGTTATTTGAAAAAAGTGTACATCTTCTCCCATAAGTAGTAACTAAAATTATGGCTCTATGGTCACCTTGCTCAACGACATCTCGGTCCCTCCACATAGTACTGCTAGAAAATGGTCAAGGTAATCCATTTCTTGTCGATGCCTAAGAGTCCAGCATTGCAAAAACCCCAAGTCTTATGTCACCCTCACATTGATGCACTTTCCTTCCTAGACCAACCCTTCATATTAAGCAATGAAATTGCTATCGTAGGAAGTTTGAGTAACCCTGACAGGGATGAAAATTCTCCACTTGAAACTTCCAACCCTTCATATAACCATGGAAAGATGAAATCAATTTCATCTTGGCTAGTTAGCTCTCTTTTCAGTCCAACCTCAACTCATCTGAACTCATTAATTACCAAGATTTCTCACTACGCCAGAAAATAGATTACGTCTCAGGTTTCTCACTACGCCAACAAATAGATTACGTCTCACACTCATAAATATGAGAGCATGCAACAATTTTTTTTTGGTCGAAAATAGAGGAAATTTCAGCAATATTTTGATTAAAATTGGGTAAAAATTTTAAGAAATTTGGATTACAACTGTTAAGCTTAAAAAAATTTGGTGCCTTATGGGTTTTATGGGTTTTTTTTATAGTGTTAGAATACATTTCCACTATCGGAAAAAAATTTAAACACTCTTATGGTTAGATTTTAAAATGGTTACAAAAAATGAGTTTCTGGATAAATTCTAACCTCAGTAGACAATGTCTATAGAAATATTTTTTTTGGTATTTATATCAATATGTCTTCCCTTATTATAAGTGGCCATATTAATTATTCTCTTAAATACAAATTCTAATAGTATGATTGAAAATGAAATATGTTCCCATATAAATAATGTATGAAATTTGGATTACAATTGTCAAAGCTTCCAAAGATTTAGTATTTTATGGGTTTTTTTATAGTGTTGAATACATTTCCACCATCAAAAAAATAATTTAAACAGACTTATGGTTAGATCTTAAAATGGTCGAGTTTCCACAAAAAATGACTTTCAAAATTCTAACATCTGTAGACAATGTCCATAAATATGTTTTTTTCTTTTAGTATTTATATCATTATATCTTTCCTTATTATAAATGGCCATATTAATTATTTTCATAAATATAAATTCCAATTCCAATATTATGATTGAAAATGAAAAACATTCAGATATAAATCACGTGTTTAAACCATATTTAAATTAAAAAATTCAGAACATGATTAAAAATTTAATGTGCCACTTGAGATTAATAAAACTAGATTCACCAGCATTAAAACGTGTGTTGGATAGATAATGACCTGAGGGTGTATTTAATTATTTAACGTCTTTGTGCTATGTTTTTCACATTCCTTCGTGATATGCTTAAAGAAACTTTTTACTCCATCATTGGTAAGTGGTGGGTTTTGACAATATTATATAAGTTTTAATTGTATTAAGTTTTAATAATATTAAATTTTATATTTTATTTTTATGAAATTTTATTTTGATAAATATATTATAGACTATATTTGTTGGTTGAAATGTATTGATAATATCATAATGTGATTTACGCCAATTTTTTTTCATTCTTGAATAAATTAAAAAATTCAATGCTACAAAATTAAATGTGTTATTTTTATTATTATAATGTATATTAAAATAATATTTGTGAATATTTTTGTATTATAGTGTTATATTATAATAATATATAATATTATTTTAAGTTCATATTTATATTGATTTTTCATATATTTATTTTATAAGTTAATTTTATAATAGTTTTAGTTTTATGTTAGTTATAATTTTTATATTTTTGTTTGTTTGTCAAGTTGTGTGTCATCTATGACTCAGGGGCATCTAATCCGTCAAAGTCACTCTGGAATGCACTCACTTAAGTCACACTATAATATTATTTTAAGTTCATATTTATATTGATTTTTCATATATTTATTTTATAAGTTAATTTTATAATAGTTTTAGTTTTATGTTAGTTATAATTTTTATATTTTTGTTTGTTTGTCAAGTTGTGTGTCATCTATGACTCAGGGGCATCTAATTCGTCAAAGTCACTCAGGAATCACACTCGACCTGGGCCACACTAGCCTTAAGCTGCCTAGATCATTAAGCATGTCTCCTTCCCCTAGCATAGGCCACAACCACACCCCGTGAGGTTTGATCCTAGGCCCCTCTGCTAACGATGTCCATTCTCAACTAGTGGTGCTAGTAAGACTTCATAACTTTAATTTTTATACTGAAATAATGTTTCAGTATATTATTATTTATGTTATTAATAATATAATAATATCTAACATTAAATATTATTAATATTAATATAACTTACAATAAAATAATATTTATATAAATGAATTATAGGTTTTTTGTATTGTAAGTAAGTTTTATAAGAAATTTAATGTATATAGCAAAGTAATGGCTAATAATGGTTAATGACTTATTATTAATAAGATTTTAATATTAATTAATATTATTATTAACACATTACATAACATTAATAACAATTATATAACATTAGTATTAATAATTATTAAAAATTTCCTTTAAAAAATATCAATACAATTAATATTAATAACATTAATAATAATACTGTTAGTAATTATAATAATGTCGCATTAATACTTTATTATAATGTCGCATTAATACTTTATTATATTAGGCTTGCATATCCACCTCCTTTCCACCAAACACACTCACAATTGAGTTGTTGCAATTTCTTTGGTATTAGACCTACTCATTTGGCCAACCTCCAACCATCATGCATAGATGTTTTCCTCATTAGGCTAACCTCCTATCAATGGAGTCCAACCCTCAACTCCCTCAGATTCAATCTCTACAACACTTTGTGTACACAACACCATGCTTAAAATGTTTTGCATAATTTTCATCGCACGCTTAAATTCCTTAACCAACCTGCTTGTCTCCTCCCAGTGATGTTTCCCTAAACTACATCCTACATGATGATTACTAGTTTGTGTGCAAATAATTTTTGCTCGAGGTGGGATGCCACATTCCTCAACATATTTGCCAGGTGGGGCAATGGCATCCCGTCCCCTCTGCCCCTTTTATTCCACGCATGTCACCCCATTCAGGAATAACTTTAGTAAATGATGTCTTTGAGCTTATAAGAAATATTCATCATGATTTTCAGCATGTTCATTTTTTTTCCACACAAACTAATATTCTCCGAAGAATAGAACCCGAGTGGAGGGGGATTAAACCTGCTAGCTACCACTCGAGCTATTGTCCTTTTTTGAATTAATTAAATGAATCAAAGTAATTAATGTTGTTAGAGTCTCTCTTAATTTCTAACCAATATGTTGGATAAATTGAGATTTGAAAGAAAAAAAGTGTTACTTACTAGTATACTTTATACTTGATAAAACAATATCAAGTAAGGTGTTACATTGAAAATTCTGTAAAACAACAAAATAAATATACTATCTTTGAGTAACAAGAGTCGTAAATAGTCCTTTAAATATAAAGAAAAAATCAACATTAAATACCATATGTAAATTTAAAACTTAAGTGACAAGATTTAATCATAAATTCTCAAACATTGGATAATTGGAAATACACACAAAATTGTTTAGGACACACACACACACACACACATATATATAACGAATTAATTTTGCATTGCCTAAGAAAATCAGAATATTATTACATTAAACATATATATATTTGTGGTCGTGCTAAGCCAGTGGTAGATGATCTCAATCTGCCATTTTAAGTAACCAGATATATTGATCACCTACCCGCCATAAAGTCTAAGTAGAAATTAACATAATCTAGAAATAAACAGTGCTATATAAAATAGATTTACTAAACAACCTACGACAAAAGTGCACTACATAAGTGCATATCAAGAGCATCATTCAGATGAAGTCGCAAAAGCTGGATTTTGGAGTTGAATCCTAGGGGAGTTGCATCTTTTTTGTCACATAGAAGGTGGCTCTCTAGGTGAGCTATATTGCCATCCAAACGCTTCAAACGGAATCGTTGATTCAACTGATCATAATTGATGTCTTCTAGGGCTACAAATATGTTGTATTGTTCCTCCTATTTTTGTTTTAGAACTCGACCCGTGATGGTTTACAATTACCAATGCAATGTTATAGAATTAAGGTATTGCTTTCGTCTTCCCTTGGTATTACCATGATCAAGAACCCATTGGGAAACCACATCAATAATAGTAGAATCTAGCAAGGTTTTTGATCAACAACATATAAGGATTCCATATGACAAATTTCAGACCAAATTTATGAGGGAGTGGCCATATTAAATATTATTGAGACGTCTTCTTCTTGGGCCTGTGCACGTGGTCTGCCTTGAGGGTCTCAACCACCCTTTCCTTGGTGACTGCGCATGTGCCGACGATGCATGATGACTAGGAAGGAATAACAGCAAAGACCAAATGTTGGGCATCAAAATTTGTTGAGGGAGAAACCAGGGTGAAGACAGAGTGCAGAGAGATTGAACCAAAGGGGAAGGAACGTCCCAAATAGGTGAACCCAACATAATCAACCACCACTAGGGGACAACACAATAAAAAGGGGGCAAATTGGTTGGACATAAGGATAAAATTTGAGACATATTCCCTAGGAAGAATGGCCAAAGACCACCAGTAAAAATTGACCCTAGGAATAGACTAAAAACCATATCATAAACTCTAGAAAAGTTAGAATGTAGACTAATAGGCACATATTTTACCACTGGTAAGGTTGTCAAAGTCTCTAGCTACTCTAGATGTAGACAAGGATCCAACATCTTAGTGTCTAGTCTCGATGTGAAAGCCAGGTCTAGTGGGCGTCACTAATTTACTTGAATTATGCTTCCAGACCCAACCTTTTGAAGGTCTTCTGTATACAACATTAAATATTTGTTGTGCCTGGGTGCCATTAACCCTTTGAACCTATTCTATAGCTTAGACATCCTCTGGCCCAAAAATGAAGACTGACAGGTTCCAAAGCATGCAATTCGACTGTAAAATTTCCATGGAATGGCTTCATTGTCGTGATCAGAATCGCCACGCTGCGTTTGGAAAATCCCACTTACGATGGGGGATATTTAAGGCAATACCATATACACAAGAGTAGAATTCCTCATCGAGTGATAATGAGAATATAAATTTGGTGCTTCATATTAGTACTCTGCAGTAGAAGTCACATGCTTCTACATGTGGGGGGCTAGCAACACCACCCCCCTCTTAAATGAATTCTAAGGAGGTGGGGTGGCGAGCTTGCCCCTTGACCCCCTACCCCACCCGACAATCATATAGATTACTTTTAATAATGATAACATAAATTAAGTTATTAAAAAGAATAAAATTGTTAATGTTTAGAATGTGGTGTAAAACGTACTTAACATTGAACATTCTATCAAATAAAAAAAGGTCAATCCTATTCAAATTTGTTTTATATTAGATTTTTCTTTTATGCTTGTGATGACTAATTTTAAGTTTGTGTGTATTTGTAAATTAACATGATTTTTAGAGGGATAAAATAATGCTTATCATTTACTAATAATGTAATTTAAAAAATAAATGATTTCAAATTTATCTATAGCATTATATAAGCAAAATATCACAAAATTAACAAACAATAAATATGAAGTAAATTTAAAAAAATAATGAATTCTCATTCCATTTATTGCAACACTTTATTATAATCAATGTATGGAGCGAAAATGTTGAGTGTTGTTGCAAATTGATTCTTTCTTCTTACGTCATCTTTTCATCTCACCCAAAATTACAATTCATCTTCCCTAAAGTTATAAAAGTGGACAAAGTTGAGTGTTGTGGATGCATAATGCATAAGACATAAAAGTGTGGCAAAGATAAACATATATGTATAGTGTGATATTTATCCTTAATATCTATGCTAAGGTTTAATCTCACCAAAATTGCAATTCATCTTTCATGGAGTTGTAAAGATGGACAAAGTTGAGTATTGTGGATGCATAATACATAAGACATAAAAGTGTGACAAAGATAAGCATACATGCATGGTGTGATATTTATCCATACTATCTATCCGAAAGTTTATATGAGTCTAAGTTGGTTATATAGTTATAATACAAATCGTAAGGTGCATTCTATATTTTAATTATAGGCAAGGTGATTCATACCATTATAATGATGCATTAAATCTTAAAACTATATTGATGTTTTGTTTGTCCTATCAGAATGCATTGAATTTAAATATTTCAACTCTTTATGTGCTCTACATTAATCTAAAAAATTACGTTAAACACATTAAATTTAAATATACAAACATGAATTAAAAATAAGAGTTTAAAGATAAAACCTTAAATTTGTTTAAAAAATACAATCTAACTTAATTTTTTTTTTTCAAAAATAAATATAATCCAATGCAATGTTACAAAATATTAATTTCCATATACAATAACACTATATTACGAGGTGTAGATCAATTGCTTTGTGTGGGTTTAGTCTTCACTAGGGTGTTGGTTCAAATATCATGAGAGGGCTTGAGGATGGTAGGCACCTTTGGGACATTAAACTACCCCAAGGGGCGTTAATATCCCACTAGTAAGCAAATTGATTTTCCATCGAGCCTCAACCTAACTCCGAAAAAAATAAAAAAACAAAAAATATATTCAATCATATATGATAGTGTCACTACATACTATAATGTATTACAACTAAATCCATGTGAAAATAACACCAATCTCTTGTATAACCATACTCTATAGGTAACAAAGATTTTATAACTAATAACATCTTCATACTTCATAGGTAACATATAGATATTATAACAAATAACATTTCCATATGATGAGCCCAATGATCATTATACACTTAGGCTAAAAAAAAATAATCTTAACCTAAGACATTTCTTTTCAACCTCGTTTACTGAGGCGACAAATTTGCTCAGACGAAATCATATATTTTTTTAAAAATATGACAATAAGAGTGCTTGAATAATATTTTTTTATAGTGAAAATGGATTCAACACCATCAAAAATGTGTTGGGCACCCAAAATGTTGAAATTTAACCACTTTAACATAGATTTACAAAAACCTCTGCCAAATATTATTAAAATCTTATCAAAATTTCTTTCTTTTCACTAAGTGCACATCATATACCAATACATGTATATATAATATATATACACCGAGGGTAAAAGAGTTTGAAACCATGTGACTTTCTACATCCACTCCATTTTGTAATATTGGATCTCGCGCCTTTCTAAGGCCTCAACGTGGCATCGCCCTAAATCTCTATTTCAACTTTTCTGAACCGTCGATGGCAACTATAGATCTCGCCTATTTATCGCGGGGTCATGTGGGATGATCGCGTGGAGAAGGCGGCAAAGAAGTAGGAAATCAAATCAAAATGCCTGTGGCTCGGCCGGAACCTCAGGAGGTTCGAGTGATTGCTCATGTAGATTTGGATTGTTTCTACGTCCAAGGTACACTGTTATTCTGGTTTTAAGCATGCATTTCAGCCCCAAATAATCCTCACGAGATACCCTCAAAACCCTTAACCCGTTAGTTTCTTCTTCTATTACCAGCCTCGTTTTATGCTGTCTGCTATGGGGATTCCTCAAATAAAATACGTTCGGCAGAGTTTGTTAAAATACGATTCTTGAACCTGGTCTTAAGGTATCTCATAAATTTAGAGATTAAACGCTGTGCCAACCTATCTCGAAGCTGATATTATTACAGCCTCTTTACAGTCGCTGTCTCTTCAAATTAATTGAACATGCAATCTATTCAAAAAATTGAAATGGGTCACATAATTTTAATTTCTTAAAGTCGGTCTTAAAGTGTTCCGAGGTAGGATTATCTAGTCAAATTAGGTCGTAGGTATCATACAATGATGAGCAGAATTAGTGTAGCTGCCAATGGTTTCTTTTGATGAATTGTTTTTATTTATTCTCCGTTAATGTGCCTAGATTTACCCAAAGTCTTCCTTCCACAAGATTTACCCAAAATTCATTTTATTGTGCTTCTTAAAACATGCCCCAAGGGTTTGTACTGCATACAGCTGACTTCTTTTGGCTCAGGTACCAGGTCTGAAGGTTAACTATTCCATCAAAATTGCCCAGGACTTGCACCCAGTCTCATTCCTTTGGAACTTGTGCCATTCATGGTGGCAGGCTATAATGAGAATGAATCCTTGGTGACCTGCTTAATACTACGTCAATGCCCCATTATCAACCCGAAGTAATTTGGTCTGCTGTTGTGTTGGATTTCAGCTCCATAGTTCCCAAATTCTTGAATTAAAGTCCCCACAAAGTATCTACCACAGCATTTGCATTTTTCAATGGGACAGAGATTACGTTAAAACATCTTTTATAACAACCCTTACACACATCTTTGGAGGATTGAATTTAGCTACTGCTCGATCAGTTGGAATGGAATTGGTGGTTGATAGTCTTTGTGAACTTCATTTGCTTCGATAACTTATACGCCTTGCTTTCAAACAACAAGGTCTTTTTAGTTCTACAGGGTAAGTAGCAGTTGGAAACACATCAATCGAAATGAATAAAATTACCATCGGACAGTTAAAAGTGTTGAAATTTGGGTAGCTCAGAAGGCATTTCTCGGTGGACGAAACCCACAAAAAGTAAGTTTGTTGGGCAAAGTACCCAAGTTTGGGGTTTTGATCCAAAGGAGTGGGCTTAAAACCAAGAAATGAATTTATTTTGATTTTGAGTAATGTAGGCTCATGTCAGCCAGTTAGGCCAAGGGACGTAGTTGTTGGGGTTTCACACCCCTTGGACAACTATAAATAGAGGCCAAAGGAGAGGCCTAGACACATAAGAGAAGAACTTCATTTGTGGAGTAAGAGAGTCCAAGAGGAGGTCGACTTAGTGTTCTATGCTCATAGAGACCGCAACAAGGATGCGTTTGTGTGTGAAGGTAGCTGAGTTTAGGGTAGGTTGCAGGGGCTGCAAGGCCTGCCCGTGCAGCCACAGGAAGAACAGGTCGAGGGTCTACCTCAAACAAGAAGAAGGGCGGAAGTCTGTTTGGCAAGGAGATCTGGCTTAGCTAGAAAGGCCGTAGTAGTAGAAACTTAGAAAGTTTATTTAGGAAGATCTGCAACTATTGAGGGTTTGTCTTGGGGGGCCGAGGCCATCTGCAAGCAAGAGGACCGTGCTGTGTATTGGAGGATAGTTGAGGCCTAAGAAGGCTGAAAAAAGGGTTCAAGAAGGGCTAGGCAGTAGGCCATGGCTTGGAGAAGGGCTGGAAAGTGGTCCAATAGCCCTGGTTAGGGCAGGCTGCAACAACACTGTGCCCATGAGAGTGAGTTGAAGCCTACAGTTGGACAATTGAGGTCATAACAAGACTGGAATGGAACCCGAGACCTATTGAGGAGGCTGCCAAGGTCAAAAGAAGGGCCCGTGTTTGGACAACAAAATGCTACTGGCCATGGAGGGATGATATAATACTGGCTGAGTTGTAATAGGGCTATGGAATTGCTACAACAAGTAGTGTGTGGGCTAAAGGGATAAGCCCAAACTTGAGAAGCCAATCAAAGAGTTTTCCAAGTGCGCAACAAGGCTGATTGTGGTCTAACGGAGCATACCATATGCTATAAGAAGTCTGTTGCATCTAAAGGACAGAAGCTACAACAAGGTACATCAAGGACAAAGTGGACAAAACGGGCTGCTTTCAAAGAACAACAAATACAAGTGAGTCAAGTTGTTTTGTCTTTATGTTTGAAGGACAAATGAGCATCTAAAGGATTAGACCTCAGCCCTACCTGTTGAATACTGTTTATAGTATATACTAGTTTGTATCATGGTTTATAAAGGGCCATGATCCTTGGTAGGGGAGCCTTATGATTGTTTATTGATGGACTAATAAGAACGAGTTTTGGGCCTCTATAATTCATGTACTGTTATTGATTTCACTGCTCATATATTCCACTATGCAGTGTTGTTCATTGTTGAGCACTACTAGTGTGTTTATGTGCTAATTTAGTCATAGACCAGACCTAGAATGCTAGGAATTTTAATAAAAAGCTTGATAATGGTTCCAATAGATGAAAGTGCTTAATACATATCCATTAGAAGTAGTTTTGTTAAAAAAGAAAGAAAGAAAAGAAAAAAGAAAAAAGAAAAAAAAGAAGTGAAACGAGAAGGAGAACAAAATTGGGTGAAGGACCATAAGATAATTTAACCAAAGTTCAGATTTGCAAGACAACAAAGAAAGAATGTGGCTAAAGCCCAAAGAGTTACGAGGATATTGAAGGTCCATTAAATTCTTCGTTAATAATATTGTCCTTTAATATATGGGAAGAAGCTAGTGATGAGAATTGTGTTTCCAAATGCTTGGTTGATATGCTTTGATATGGTGCAAGATAGAAAACTAAAATTTGGCTTTTGAGATGATAGGAAACAACACGACTTGCTCAAAAAATTTGAGAATTCATACCTCAACTATGAATGAATGAACATTAAGATGCCCTTAGGTAAAAGGGAGACCACTAGTCATCATTGTTACTTGTCATTCGCTAATATCAGACTGATAATAATGTAATGCTATGCCTAGAATGCACACTTAACTCTTTCTAGTTCCCCAATTTTAGGGGTGATGTGATCATATGCATGTTGGCTAATAATGGAGCAAAAGTACATTCTATGTACAATACACTAGGATGAGGAACTACTACTTAGTATTTTTCGCTCAACAAACCATCAAATATTAATTTCTCTCTACTCAGGAAAATGTTTTGCAAAATTATTGCTAGAGATGGTTAAATTGTTGGTAAATGTGAATTGAGGAACTTCCCTTTTTTGTGAAGGGACATTTCCTTTCTTGTCAATCAAGCATGCGATAATATGTGTTTTCCTTGTCTGGGTTTTTATTTTTGTATTGTGGGATAATATCTTATAGTTGTTGTATCTTGTAGGTTTTGTTGAGATGTAACCATAACTTATCTTCAATTTGAAAAATGTTGTGGAGGATGATTTCTATCATGAAGAGCTTTGTTTTTAGCCTTTCTCTTTAGAAAGAGAGAAATTACATCAAAGACCTCAGAAGACTGAAACTCCAAAATACATTAAGTGGCAATAGTAATGTGAGAGAGCCTAAGATATATACTAAATGGGAAAGACAAAAAAGGGGGAGACTAAACCAGAAAAGGATGAATAACAAAATAGTAAAACAAAGGGGTGAATGCTAGTCAATGAAGTGGAGACTAATCTTGTGCTTGTGTAGCAGCGAGTGTTTGTTAGATGATGAGAAAAGATAATGAGACATATTGTAGTTGATATGAATTATAGTTCTATATTGTACTTTAGTACACTTTATATATCTATTTTGTACTCGTGCATGACATTGTTTGAAATGTTCACTCATCTACGTTATTGAATTATATTGGAGGCTTGGTTAAACATGATTACTCTCCCACAATTTGGTACTTTTATAAATGAGATAACACAAGTAAGAGTGTACATATATGTATGTTATGACAATCTCCTTGCTTCTTATGCTTTCTCTCTTTCGTTATCTTGTATGTAAGTTCACATTGTTGTTGTGTGCCTATATCAATTGGTATCATAGCCTCTTTAGGGTTTTGTAATTTCAGGATCACTGGGGAAATTTTCTTGCACAAAATTCTTCTCAAGTTCTTAACTCCAAGTGTTCAAGTGAATCTATAGGTGTATTGACATTATGCTCCCCTAATTTTAGGCCATTGTTATGTACGCAACTCATCATCACTTGGGCTTCTCTACATATTTTTTTCTTAGAATTTGCATTTTTCTACAATATTGCTATAATTCAGCTATAGCTATAAATGTTTATTTGGGATTGGCATAATTGTTGGTCCTTTTTGGCTTGCTCTTTTAGCTTATGCATTTCATTGGCTTTTTGTTGATTATGTTGATGAAACCCATCGAATTGCCCCACTCTTGCAATTTTTGCACTCAGGTTTGTTCTTCGCTTGTAACTCAGATTACTATTGATGGCTTGAAAATGACATAAAAGTTCCTTTAGACTTGCACTATGGCTATATGCAATTCTTCTAGAGATTCTTTGCATTCTTAGTCTCCCTGCATTTCTTAATCCTTGGTAGATTGGTAAAACAAAACCAATTTTTCGTAGAAACTTTTGCACATTAGCAACGTGAATTTGTGCAACAATAATGGTTTTAGACCAAAATGATGGAAAACATGTTGGCCATATTGTAGACCTTGTCAGAGATTCTCCAACAACCACAGGTCTACAATCAAGAGATTTTTACCCTTTTGACATTTTTGGCTCTCCTCTTGTAACAATATCCACACCTTGTGCACTTGTCCACACTCATCATCATGCTCTAGCATCCTTCTTCCTCTAACACTCCTATTGTAGAATCAACATGCATGAAGAATCTTATAAGCCAAGACAACCTTAATTGCAAGTTTTTTCCCAAGAACCTTAATTGCCGGTTTTATCTAGTGTCTACTATCTTCTAGGGGCATGCTTCATTGCTACTTCTTTTAGTTACCTATACATTGTGATGCATCAGATGTTCATAATGGAGTAATCACCACATTTGGCCATGGCCGACCTCATTTTGTAAGGATTATTATTTGTTATTGATTGCTATTCTAAGTTATGGCTATGGTCGACATTGTTGGATCCCATAACCCCTCTTAGGGAGGGTGCCGTACTTCTTGATATGTGTATAAATACATGCTCAAGAATCATCGTAATTCATAATCTGATGAGCCGTTGCTCTCTAGTAAGTGATTTAATATATGAATTATCAAATATAGCACTTCTCTTTCTTTCATGTTGTCTCCATCTTTGAATGGGCTCATTAGCTAAGTTATGAATTGAATATGTGAAATGTTTATGATGGTAGTCCATGTGAAATCTCAACATGGTATCGGAGTGTAGTTTCGTGAGGAATAAAAACCAATACTTGTGATGACTACTACAAGTTTGATATGGGTATGCTAGAGAAGTTTGGAGATGCATGAAGTATTGTGCAAGGATATTTGATCTTAGTTTGCCTAGTTTTACGCATACCCTATCAAGATATTCATTCCACAAGACTTTAGGATTTGCTCAAGTCGTTTTCTAATATTCATTTTTCACTATGGCCATGGTGTGTGATGGAGACTAATTAGTTTTGTAGTTTGTGTCTACAATGTATTCCTTGGGTGGTTTGGATCAAACAAATAATTGTCTCCTCCTATACACTGTGATCGATCCTCACATTCATGCATAACAAATATTGGCTCGTGTTTTTTGTCAAGTTTCAACATTAATTGCTCGTGTCCTAGTTTGTTGTGACTATGACTTGTGGATCTATTCATAAAAGAGGCAAGCTTATTTCGTTTGTGTAGATTTGTGAATGTAACAAGAAGTTCGTAAACTCCTTGTTTTACACAAATCCCAAATCTACTCATATAGTATATCAAGTGGCTTTTAGTGGGATTGGTATATGTAAATTTGGTTGAAATACAAGAGCGACTTCGTTTTATATCTTCTCTATTTCCACACAATTATTGAAGGCTAAATCAACATCATCTTGTATATTGATCAACAAAATCTCCATAAAATGACCGATAAGGCTATTAATTGCAACAAAAGAAAATAAGGTTCAAATATCCTTGAATTTTTTATTTTCCAGGTTTATTTTTGAAGCTATTTAGGGCATTTTTACCTTTCAGTGGAAGGAGAAATATTTTTTATTTTTTGCCATGGATGCCATTCTAGAAGAAAAATTGTCTCTTCAAATGTTTGATAGAAGAGGAAACACTCTATGTAGAAAAAGAAAGAAGAGACCATATTGCTTCATTGCTAGTAACCATTGCTATGGTCAATTAACAAGTTATTCAACTTTGTAATGAAGTTGTCTTTCTAAATGATATTTATGCCTCTTAGCATACTACCATTTCTCATTTGCAATATAAAAATGTAGAGGTTAGGGAGCAGAGTAATTCATTGCAAATTTTTGTCCTTGCTTTCATTTGTGCATATACTCTTATACTAGTGGGCACACTCGAGCTTTCCTCTACTAGCATAACTCTCCTAACATTAGTGAAATATGGGAAAGAGTAGACATGTTGCAAGGAGATACTCATCCTATATCATAGGACATTGCTTCTTCTTTTGATGCTTTAGCGATGACATATGGATTGATGCCTCTTGATCTTAAACAACACACTTGAGGCATTAAGTCCAAATAGCTTTGTTAGATGGAATATCTTGGTGGTGGACTTGTTATTGTTAGAAAATAAAAAACGCAGAAATATTTTCTTATGTTGATATTTACTTGTGATATCCTTGTAGTTTTATCATCTTCTCTTTATGTTCTTCTTTTGTCTTAGTTTCATCAAGCAATCATCAAATCAAAACATAAAGATCAACGACATGAAATGTAGGCACTTAGCTAGGGATAAAACCCTTGTTTAAGGGAAAACCCAGTCAAACTCTTCCAGTAGTAAATTAAATTGAGATAGACCAAGACCTTAGACCCAAACGACCTTTCTCCTCCACCAAGTCATCCTTTCATGATGATTCGGCAAACTCTAGTAGTCTTTCTTTATCCAATTGTTTTAGCCTAGCAACAATCCAAAATTTTGACCCCCCGCAACCAGAATTTCAGCCTTATTGCAGATCCAAAATTTTGGCCTCCCAAGCAATTTCAAAATTTCGCACATGTGAGAGTAGAGAGGGAAAATTCGACTTCCTTTTGCTTGACAAAGCCTTCCTTCTCCTTGGTTAGGGTTTTCTTCCTCTTCCTTGAACTTCACACCCTTTTTCAGTCTCTAACAATTGCAGATCGAACTTGTGGTTGATATGCTCCAAATGAGTCGAGTTACTGCCCTTTTATAGTGGTTTCTGCCTCCCTAATTAGGCCGACTTGTCTAGGTTGAGGCCAACTTGGTGGAGGAGGCCTAAATGACCCATTTTACATAAAAATAATTTTCTTCCTTGATTGACAAAGCCCAAGAAGGGTCTTTTATATTATGACATAGACAAGGACACTTGACATAAACCCTAGAAGCCTAGAATGGAGGCTTTGACCTAAGAACCATTCACCCAACCATGAAACCCATGCATTAATAAGTCAATTTCTTTTATAATAAATTTCTTTTTCTTTCTTTTGACAAATACATTACATCATGACTGAAATACAATTATGAAGACCGATATTAGTTACATTTTTCAACACTCCCTCTTAACTATGGATGCATTCATAATTACATATATACAAAGGTACATGGAAAATCTTAAAGTGATATATTCTATGAAGAGTCACAACACACGTAGTGCTACAAATTAGATACTTGACCAGGGTACTCTAATCGGGTGGGACTAAGGTGTACTCAAGCTTTAGCCACTTTAGGCACCATTAGGCTTTTAAGCTTTAACACCAACTCAGGGATCTAGGTGTGTATCCCAGGTCGAAGCTTCATGACCAATGCCACCCTCCCTACTTCGGGATCTAGACATCAATACATAGGTCGACCAGATGTCCTCCCATGCATTTTGTTGCAACAAGATGCTTCATCTCTCCTTATCAACTAAATCAGATATATATATCGACTACTCCAAGCATCCTTCAAACGCTCAGTCTTTTTACGGAGAGATCTTGCACAATCACGATCCCAATCACTAATAACCTTTAAATATATATACAAGTAAACACAAACCTTTGGGGTCCTCAATCATTTTGATGCTACTTATATCAAGTTATATAAATATAGTTTGTTAGAAGCTTTCTTCTTCTTTGACTTCTTAGGTAGCACCAAATACAACCTCAATACTTCTCAAGCCTTTTGATTGCAAATCCATTTGAAGTACTTTCATTCATTCTTCAGTTTCATTCTTTCTTCAAGGTATTGATTATGGCTGTCATAATATGTCCTCCCTCTCAACTGGGGAGATATACCTTTTCTTCTATCCAAGCTCCCTCTTAACTTGGGGAGATCAACATCTTCCTTCTTTTATAACATCGAAGAAACTTCAACCTTTCAAGGCTTCATCCTTTCTCATGACATCAAGGTCATCTTGATCATCATCATTGTGCTCATCATTATTATCATCTTCAATTACAAACATCTTCAACATCTTGAAGATCATGTACTTGCAAAAGTTTAATAGGAAGTACAACCAAATTCAAATATATAGAAGCATGAAGTTAACTATTTCAAAATCATATTATTACAATGGAAGCATCAAAACGTTCAAACTTTAGACATCAGATACTTGAACAACTTGCTCGGGTTGTGTCATAAACCCTAGACTCCATCTTCAAGACACAAAGCCTTAGATTCAATCAAATAACAATCCAATCATATTACGATACATCTAAGGTTTCAACAATATGCTTTTAGAATTACATGTCAGACTCTACTAGGTTTTGTTGCAAACCCTAGATTTTATCATCAAAGCTAAATCATATCAATAATTGAAAACAATATCATAATGTCCTAGAATATCAATCTCTACTAGGGTTTTGTTACAAACTAAAACATGAGTATCAACAATTAAGTTAGCATACTCACATATACATATTTAGGATGCACTAACATTTCACATCAATATCTTCTACAACCATCAATACAACAAAGTTAGATATGCAACAATTTTGACCAGACTAGGATTTTAATCATGCAGAAGAATATACACCTAGGATTTCTTTCCTAGGATCTTACTATAAATATTGCAAGGATTTTGTTCATAAACACTAATTCACCAAACCCTAAAAATATAGGGTTTCGTTATATAACCTAGATATTAACAATAAACCCTAAAGGATTAGGGTTTTTACCATAGTATTATAAAAAACCCTAAACTTCAAAAGAATAGGATTTTGTTATAAGTTCTAGACTTTATTAACAACCCCTAAGTAGACTAGGGCTTCAATATTAACATAAACATACCCTTAGCATCAAGAGGCCATGGTTTTACAGTGAACCCTAAGGGTTAGGGTTTCATACGAATGATCAAATGATAAGAGATAATATAACTAGGGTAGATACAATATAATGATTAATCACCCTAACAAGAATCTTTATGATTCAAAACCCTAGACATAAGAATGTTAGTAATATAAAGCAAATTTCAAAATAAGCATGATCATACCTTTTGGATGAAGAAAACCTTACAACAAAACTTGTAGTCTAAGACATTCCTTGAGTTGTTCTTTAACAAACCTTGTAGGGCATCAATTCTGGAAGGGCTTCCTTTGCAACAAGACTTCTTTCATGATTAAAGTCTTTCCTTTGAGGTCTCCTCCCTAACCTTTGTGCATTTTGCAAGCTTTCCTAACTAGGGAAAATATAAGGAAAAAGGTTATTAATATACAATACAAACAAATTACGATGTGAGGAGGAAACCAAACGTAAAAGAGGAAACAAGGAACAAGATACTCATCTTTTGGTAAAATGGTGAAGGCTCCCTCTTAATCCTAATCTTTTTGAGGGATACCTACAACTTATGAAAACAATTCAAAAATGTTCTAACAAGATATGTTATATCTACAAAATCTAGAAATCAAAACATATTACAAAACTTAAAATAGTAGACTAAGAAGGATATGTAAGAGGAGACTTAATAGTATAAGTCCTTGACTTCAGATTCTTTAGTCTTGTTCTTCTAGGTGGGGCTTCATCCGCAACTTTTGCATGTTCTCTTTCTCTCTTCTTATTCCTTGGATTCTCATGACATTGACTTTTGTAATGTCCCATTTTGTGGCCATTGTAGCACTTAATCTTTGATAGATCAACCTTTTTCTTTGGTCCTTTGAACTTCTTAAATGTTCCCTTCTTCTTGTGATGAGCAGAGCATGCATTAGAAGTGCCGTCTTCTTCATCTTCCTTCTTGTTATTTACCTAATGAGATTTGGGCTTCTTCTTGATTGCATGCATTCCACATTTGTTCAAAGGTTGGAGTATCTTTCTAATTGTTAGTTCTTGATACAAAAGCGCTCCAAGATTTTGGTAGACCTAGTAGAGCAACGATCATGAGTTCCTTTTCTGGTACAACTTAATATATAGCTTAGAGTTCATCTCTTATTCTAGAGATCCTTACAAACTATGATGAAACAATATCATCTTTCATCATCTTAATTGTTCTTAGTTCATTCTTGAGACTAGCTATCTGACCAATATTCTTGATGGTGAACAACTTGGAGAGGGCTTCATACATTTCTTGAGTGAAATCTATATTGGATATGTATGGGATTAGATTGTCCTTCACTCCATCTACTATTAGGTTCATGGCCAAGATGTTAGGTTCCCTGAATTTCTCCTTTCCTGCATCATTTGTAGGTTTCTTAACTTTTCCTTGAACAAGATCCAAAACTTTATGCTTAGCGAGAATAAGATCTATCCTCTTCTTCCATGCCCTGTAGTTGGAGGCTCCTTTTGGCTTGTTTTCAGACTTCATTGTCATGTCTTCTTTTCTTGATATAGTAGATCTTCCTCTTCTTATATGATTCTTATCTTTTGACCCTTTTTGTAGATCTTCAAGTTACCTTTTTCTTCTTTCACCTTAGCTCTGATACCATGTTAGAAAATCAGAAAGGCAGAAATATTTTCTTATGTTGATAATTACTTGTGATATTCTTGTAGTTTTATTATCTTCTCTTTATGTTCTTCTTTTGTCTTAGTTTCATCAAGCAATCATCAAATCAAAATGTAAAGATCAACGACTCCAGATGTAGGCACTTAGCCAAGGCTAAAACCCCTTCTCTAGGGGAAAACCTAGTCAAACTCTTCCATTAGTAAATCAAATTGAGATAGACCAAGACCTTATACTCAAAAGACTTTCCTCCTCCGCCAAGTTAGCCTTCCAAGATGATTTAACAAACTCCAATAGTCTTTTCTTGTCCAACAGTTTTACCTAGCAACAATCTAGAATTTCAACCCCCAACAAACAGAATTTCGGCCCTATTGTAGATCTAGAATTTCGGCCTCCCCAACAACTTCATAATATCGCATGTGTGAGAGTGGAGAAATAAAATTTAACTTCCTTTTGCTTGACAAAGCCTTCCTTCTCCTTCACTAGGGTTTTCTTCCTCTTCCTTGAACTTCACACCCTTTTTTGTCTCCAGCTATTGTAGATCGAACTTGTGGTTGATATGCTCCAAATGAGTCGAGTTGCTGCCCTTTTATAGTGGTTTCTGCCTCCCTAATTAGGTCGACTTGTCTAGGTTGAGGTTGACTCGGTGGAGGAGGCCTAAATGACCTATTTTACATAAAAATAAATTTCTTCCTTGATTGACAAAGCCCAAGGCGGGTCTTTTACATTATGACATAGAGAAGGACACTTGACATAAAGCCTAGAAGCCTGCAATGGAGCCTTTGACCTAAGAACCATTGACCCAAGCATGAAACCCATGCTTTAATAAGTTAATTTCCTTTTAAAAAAATTTCTTTTTTCTATCTTTTGACAAACACATTACATCATGACTCAAATACAATTATGAAGACTGATTCTAGTTACATTTTTCAACAATTATGCATCGAAAAGTTATTGTTACTCTTATGGATGCTTTGATGAGGCAAGTGAAAGCGACCTTGGATATGCCACTTCATTACTAGATGAGAGTTGTTTTGATCCTTCAACCATTTATTTGCATACGTCCCAAAGTTTTGCTCGATCTCCTAGTTTTTCCAGTGATGTTATACTAGTGTTTAACTTTGTCACTTTGATGATTCTACTATTAATGAGTAGGAACTTCATATTCCACCTTTCGTTTAGTAGGAGCAAACTTCTTTGACATTGACATCTCGACTGTATTGACACCCTAACTATTTTGATCCATATGTGTGAGGAAATTCCTCTTGGTAAGGTAGACTCTCTTTTTACAAATCAATAGAGAAGAGGTGTAGAAGGGAAAATATTAGATTATTATTTGTTACTAAGGTTTCTTGTGGCTGGATAGATGATTTGACATTCGACATTTGTGCCATAGTTTAAGGACTTCATATTGATGTATTTTGTCGATTATACAATTGTATAGTCCTGATTTCTCTTCTTGATTGATCAATCTAATAATAGTCTTTGCTTTTGTTCAATGTTTAGAAGGGATGTATCTTGTGATGTAATGGCTTCTCTCTATGAGCTTAGTGTTTAGATTAAGAGGGGATGTTCAATACATGAGTGTCATCTTGACTTTTGGCAAAGGCTGACCTAATGTTTAGCTGGGTATCCATAAACCCACTTTCAACTTATATTCATGTTAGGTGTCCATATATCCACTCTTAGTTGTGTTATAAACCCACTCTCAACTATATTCAAGTTAGGTTATATAAATCCACTCTTAGCTATATTTGATTTTGATATCAGTAAACCCATTGTCAATTATATTTGAATTTTGAGTTGACTTCCATATACCCACTCTCAGTGTTTGAGCTTGCTTGATTGTATTATAGTTGGGTATCCATAAACCCGCACTTGGTGTTCAAGCTCTCTTGGTTGTATTTGAGTTTGGTATCCATATACTCATTGTTAGTAATTGAGTTGGGTATTCATAAAGCAATTCAACTATATTTGAGTTGGGTATGCACAAACCCATTCTTTGTAGTATTGAGCTAGATATTTGTAAACCCATTGATATATGTATTTCATCATCTCTCTATAGCCCCTTGTATAGCTTAAGGGGAGTGTTGAGAAAGTTGTAATCCTCACATTTGGTCATGATTGGCCTCACATCGGAAGGATTATTAATTTATTTATTATAATTCCAGGTTATGGTTAAGGCCAACCTAGTCATTATTGCGAGTCCATAGCCTTGCTTGAGTTGTGCTACCCACCAAAAAGTGGGTAGCCCACAAGAGAACTTTTCTCCTCCTTGGATAGTTAATCAAGCAACAACCCTATATGATGAGCACATAACATGATGCCAGGATCCTCCACTCCTCGCTCTTGTTAGATTTCTCTCTCCCATTCGACATTCCTCCCTGAAGGAAAGTGGGTCATCCATTCGTAGGTACCTATGTTGTAGGAAATGGCTAGTTCAGGGATGTCTTGGTACTTGAAACAACTTGAAATGGCCTTTAAATGGCTTTGAAACGTCGCTGACTGTAACGTATGGCAATTTATGATTTCGAAACACCATACAGTACCATTGACGATGTTTCAGAGCGGTTTTGGCTACAATAGGGCGCGTTTCGACCGAATTTACGTTTTGTTTCTTTTCCAGCCTTCTCAAGGGGCCAAGGAGGGCATGGGTCCCTTCCATGGCCCAAAAACACTAACTAAACACTTTTTTAGTAGTTAAACACTTAGTTAACACATTTTAATAAAAAAATTAGAAATATAACTCTCTAGAAAATAAAAATAATTAGAATTCTCTAGAAACCCTTGTTAGCAAAGTTGTCATTGATGGCAAAGGGTGTTGAAGGTTTTCTGTGTTGGTCTAAGCCGCAGTTGAACGATTGAAGGGGTTATACTCAGTTCAGTTTGAGTGTCCATGACTTTTTGGTCCACGATTTTTTGCAATGTTATTCTATAGTAATAGGGCTGATTTTATCTGGTACATGGTATGTGTTAAGTTTGTTGCTAAACATAAGATCATGGTTCAAGTTTTACCATGGCTTATGCAATCATTACAGTGGTTGATGTCAATCTTTTAATATTATTTGGAGGATCATTAATTTTGTTTCAGTATTCAAATACGAAAGAATGTGAAATGAATAGGTGGAATACAAGGAGACAACCTTGGAATACAGAGAGACTGCATTAGAATACAAACATGCAACTAGCTGTATAAAAATGAATTTTTGGAAGGCAGTTTTGTTGAGATTTGATTGAGTTGTTGCGAGATTTAGTTCGTGGATTACTAGACAAAGAGAAAAAAAGGAAGAGGAGTAGAGGTGAAGCATAATTAAGGAAGAGGAGCAGTGGAGATAAACAACAATAAAAGAGGCAGAGATAGAGTAGAGAACAGAGACAAAGAGGAGGTATTCAGAATGAAAGACCAGGTAAGCTAACATATAAAAAATTTCATGTGTCAGAAGATTGGTGTCTTCTTTCAGGTAGTACCCTAAAAAAGAACAGTTTGGAGCCTATAGAAGTGTGAGTGAGTGCTTCCAGCAAGTTGTAGCTTTCAAAATAGAAGAGAGGTTGAAGCCAGTGTTGTTAAAAGCGCGTTCTAAACGCGCTTTTTTCAAAAAAGCGCGCGTTTTTCCCTTTGTCGAGTTAAACGCGCTTTTTATGGGAAAAAAGCGCCATAATTTTTTTTTGCCGCTTTTTTCGAAAAAAGCGCGCTTTTTTCGAAAAAAGCGCGCTTTTTTTCTGAAAAAGGCGCAGGGGTAGCGGGCAGCGGGTTTTTAAATGAAAAATTACATTTTTCATTTGCCATTTGGAAAGCAGCGCGCGCGAGGAAGAGGAGAGGAGCTAGGAGAGAGGAGCTGGAGGTCGTTCTTGGCGATTCGAAGTGGCTAGACTCACTATTTCAAGAGGAGATCGCCATTTTCACCATAGAAACAATATGTAGGTTAAATTTTTTTTGTTTTCATTGTTTCAAAACATTGTTTTTCTATGTTTTTAATTTTTTTTTGTTGAAAAACTTCATATGGGCACCATTTTTTTTTTGTTTTCATTTTTTTTAAACATTGTTTATGTTTTTTCATTGTTTTTGGCATTTGCTTGCCATTTGGTTGGGTAACCTGGGTTTGGAACTTTGGATTCTAGATATTTGTAACTTGTAATTTTGTAAATGCAAATGCTAAATTGTAATCCTAAATTCATATTTCCTAATCCTCATTAATTTTAATTTGTTCCCATAGGTTTGCAACTTCAAAGTTAAAAAAACAAACATGCCAAGGAAATTAGATCCTTTCTGGGATTATGGTGAGCCTGCAGCTCCGAATGATAGACAAAACTTGAATTGCAAGTTGTGTGGAAAGGAGATACGCGGGGGGTGTATAGGTTGAAGTATCACCTTGCACAAATCCCTGGACATGATGTGGGGCCTTGTACAAATACAACTCCTGAACTTATCCTAGGAGCCACGAAAGCACTGGGAGAATTAGAGCAGACTAGAGAGGCCAAAGAAGAACTGAAAAGGCAACTAAGAAGGTCAGCTGAAGGAAGTGGGCCAAGTGGCGCTAGTTCTACTGCAGCATCAATCAATCCGGTAGCTGCATCATCATTTTTTGTTCCTCGAACAACACCTGGTTCACAGCCATCTATCGGTTGAATGCTAAAAAGAACCGAGAAAGAAGAAGCTGACAACTTGCTAGCAAAATTTCTCCTTTGGAGTGATATTCCTTTCAGCATCGTAAGGAATAATCCTTTTTTCCAACCTGCTGTTGATGCTATTGCCAGTGTTGGC
>APFE030183886.1:319478-343513 GCA_000404065.3 Pinus taeda
AGGGCAGGATGTTGTGGAGGGGGAGGAGGAGCAGGAGCAGGTGGAGGAGCAGGAGGAGGAGGAGGAGGAGGAGGAACATGAGGAGGAGGTGACACCGCCTGCCCAGGTTACCACTGCCACCAGTAGAGGACGTGGTCTACCTCCTGTACCTCCTATTTCTAGTTCTTCAGCTAGTAGAGCACATCAGACTCCACTGCCCTCTCCACCAGCACAGGCACCAACATCTACATCGAGAGGGAAAGGGAAAGCTATTGCATTTTCTCGCAAGAGGGGCAGAGGAAATCAATAGGATTAGACTTTCATTTTATTGTATATGACATTATGACATGATGGATACATTATCATATTTTTTGTTGATATTTTGAGGTTGAGTTGGGACTCAGGAGTCAGGACTTACTATTCAGGACATGATTCAATGTTATGTGTGATTTTAGCGCTAGAAATGATATTAAACATCTTATATATTAGTTTTTTTATCATATTTATGTGTCAATGTATTTATTTTATGTTGTAGATGGTTTAGATATTAAAAAAATTGAAAAAAAATGAAAAAAATGAATATTTTTGGTTCCAAACGATTTTTTCCCGCTTTTTTCCCGATTTTCCGCTTTTTTCCGCATCATTCCCCGCGCTGATTTAATCCCGCTCGCGCTTTTAACAACATTGGTTGAAGCCTCCTGTAGGTGGGTGCCTACAAAAGCTAATGTAAAAAGAGAGTGGGTGCTTGCGTTTACATCTCAACACAAAATTCATGGTTTTTCTCTTTATGGGTTTCTACTTATATCTAGTGTCTACAGGTGCTGCTCTTATGTGTTGTTTCTTATGCTGTGGTTTAATGTTGTTTATATGTTAAAGCTGTTATCCATATGATGTATTGCTGCTCATCTAACAATTCATATAACTATTGAAAAGAAAAGTAAAAATTGTAAATTGATGACCATGAATGCACTATACTGATTCCCCTCCCCCCCACCCCTCTTAGTATAGTCAAGCTTCCAACAATTGGTATCAGAGCAGGATTCTTTAGGTGCAACTTGACCGCTGGAAGGTAGACTTGGTTGAATCATGGATCATCAAAGTGTGCCTTTGCTCAACGTTGCAAACTTTCAGGAATAGAGAGAGAAGGTAAAATCTAAATTGATAGCTTGTGGATCTGATGTCTGGTTCTTGAGACTGTAATAGATCTCAAATCTGCAAAAGATATATGAGACAGGTTGTAGGTCTTGCATGAAAGAGATACCAATAGCAGCAGTGGAGGAAAAGGAAGAAGAGGAAAAAGGGCTCTCAGAAGGAAATTGTTAAGTTGAATTAGATCCATTCTCCCAGTGTATAAGTACTTGATTGTCAAGAGGAGAAACTAGATAAAAACCAAGCTCAACTTTACTGAGCCTTGGTTGAAATAGAAATACTCTCAATGGAAGACAGAGATCAGAAGAAACTTCTTCATATAATTGAAGAAAGATGACATGAGTTTAAAGAAGAAATCATTAGTTTGAAGACCCAATTAGAAGAGGCAAAGGTGAGTTGAAGATGTGATGAGCAACTAGTTAGAAGAAAAGAGCAGACAATGTGAAAACTTAAAGAGGAAGAAGTTGTTTCCATGAGAAATGAGTTAAAAAAAGAGTAGATCTAGCTTAAAGGCAGCCATAGGAGATAATAAAGCAGCACCCAAAAGGCATGTAACAAAGGATACTATTAACATGATTAGCAAGTAAGCAAGCAAGAACAAGCAACATAACCAATAACAGAAGAATGAACCAAAGAAAGTGTCTTCTACAAAAAGGCCATCTACTTTGAGAGATGATTTTAGCAAGTCTGCAAGGTTCCAATGGAGGAATAATAACTCCTTTGCTCCCTTGAAGAATAGTGTTGAATGTTACTTTTACAATAATTTTGGACATGTTGCAACTGATCGTAGGAGCAGTCAAGTTAAGGTTTATCAGTAGAATATACACCAAAGATGCAACTAAAAAGGAAGTTCCCTCAAGCAAGCAATCAAGGAAGAGAGTGCCCTACGAGAAGGTCATCAACTATCAAGTACACGAGTTCTTCTTATGGATGTAGTCATTCATGCAATGCTTTTGGCCATAAGGCTGTTGATTGCAAATCCTATGCAAAGAAGAGTAGGAGTGCGCTGTATGTAAAGGGAAATTGATGTGTGGATAACATCACGAGAAGACACAAGTTTCTTCCTTCCTTTCTAGGTCACATATGATGCTATATGATGCTCAGAAAGAAGACCGAGTTCTACCTCAAAATTACCCTAACACTGCCACCAAATCTTCATAGGAAATCCTTCCGAATATGGCCTCAGAAATACTGCGGGCCTCAGGAATATTGTGGACCTCAGGAAATTAGATATTCAGGATGAGGATCAAAGCTCTGTCTTCGTGAAAGACCTTAAATCTGCCTCTGAATTCCTTAGGAAACCTTTTGTAATTCTGTCTCAAGAGCCCATGCTGCCTTAGGAACTCTCAGGTTTACCACAAATATTAGCTAATCACCCCAGGAAGGCTAGATTCCTGCTTAGATAATCTCTGTTTAAGCCTTAGGAAGATTCACCGCTTGCCACAGAAAAAGCTACCACCATTACTGTAGAACAAAACTATGCTTTGCTTGAGCAATATATATATATATATATATATATATATATATATATATATATTGTAGTTAGAGAATGTGTTAATTTTAAATAACAATTGTATGTTCTATGCTTGCAACAATTACTTCAATGTCCTTTTATAGGCCCAATGTCAATTCCAATTTAGTTTCCTATTACAAACACACAAACCATTAATTCACATTGACAGTAACTGTAGATAGAATATAAATAATAAAATGAAGAAGACAAGCCAAGACAAGAGAACACCAATATTTGGCTAATGCTAGGGGAAAACCCTTGATCAATTCTTCTTATTATAAATATCAAATGTTTAGCAGAGAGAGAGAGAGAGAGTACAATAATACAAAGTCAAAGTCAAAATTGACTTGTCAATTTGATGATCCAATACCACTGCCCAAAACAACTCAGTCAAATCTGCAATTGTTGCTTCCAGTCAACAACAATCAAACAACCCTATCCAGTGGTCAATGCAACAACAAATCAATCTACTTGGAGCTGGTCAACCTTGGTGAAATTTCACCTTCCTTGTTGGTCAAAGTCAACTTAAATTAGTCAGCAAAACAAAAGTCAAACTCAGTCAAACTAAAGTTAGCCCTGGGTCAAACAGGCCTGCAGTCAACATAGGTCAAAGTGCCTATAAGTCCTTAGTTTCTGTGCTAATAATTGCGGCTTGGTAAAACATAATTATTTATCCAAAAATCACAGTCAAAACAGGTCAAAGGAGCCTCGATCAATGCTGGTCAAACTTAGGTGAAACAGAGAGTTGACGCCCGGTCAAATTGCCTCCTTAAATCTGCATGTGTGAGAGGAATAGGCTGCCTGTAACTTGTACGACCCAATTAGATGAGAAGAGAGAAGATATGATGAGTTGTGGTGATGCCAAATGAGGTTTGAGGTCACTCTTATTTATATGAGACAATGTGGGTCAAAAGACGTGTCTCTTGGGCTTCATGAGCCTACGTGATGGTGAGGCCAACCTTGACAAATTGCACATGTGTGGGCTTCACTTCAAAAACATATTTCTCCTTGTCCGATTTTAGTGAACCTTAGGTCAATTTTGGTCCACTTGAAAAGAGGAATTCAATTCAATAATTATCTCCATCGAATGAGCTATCCAATGTGGAATTTGACCCTAGTTGCACAATTTAACACTCCCTCTCAACTAGGGAGAATTCCACCCGCCAATATCTAACCATCGATCATCATGCCATCCTGCCATCATTTATTATCTCTGCATCTCATCTCATCTTTGCTGAGGATTGATATAGATAATAAGAAGAATCAATCAAGAGTGAGTCACAAGACCTTGCCACTCTCCACTTACAAAAGTCAGTCCACATAACCAGGGGTAGAACCCCAATCTGACTTGATCCTGAGTGATCAAGTTGTTGAACATCATGCATCCTAGACACAGGGAGTACAACGGTAGACGATGCATCCATCTGTAGTGATATGGTCCCTAACCACTTTTCCCAACTCATTTGCCAAATGGGAGGTACTTCCCAAGAGTCCCAAACTGCAAGGGTAGGATGTACACTAGGGCATTTGCAGGAGAAGGTGAACCACGCATCTTGCTCATATGCCATAGGAGAAGGTGAAACACTCATCCTATGCATATATCATCAGCCATAAGGGACGGTGAACCACTCACCCTATGCTCTCATATATCACCATGGTGTATCGCAGGGGAAGGTGAACTACTCACCCTGTACGCAACGCACCTATAGGGGAAGTTGAACCATTGACCTTGTACACAACGCACCTATAGGGGAAGGTGAGCCACTCAACCTGTGGTCATGGGGTATTGTAGGGGAAGGTGAACCACTCACCCTGTACGCAATGCACCTATAGGGGAAGTTGAACCACTGACCTTGTACACAACGCACCTATAGGGGAAGGTGAACCACGCACCCTATGGTCGCACATAGCTCCAATAAGTACCCCAAGCCCTTAGGAGCTCCCAAAGCTCAATGTCCAACTGAATTGGGACCCTCATGGGAGGGTCCTTCCATGACTCCAAGTCTCTCTCGGAAGGCTAAGAACTTGACCTTCCCCAAGGGCTTCGTGAAGATGTTTGCGACCTATTCATTTGTCCTGATGTGTTGGAGCCTTATTGCTCCTTGTTGTAACATATCCCAGATAAAGTGGTACCTGATATCAATATGCTTCGAGCGGTCGTGGAACATGAGATTCTTTGAAAGGCAAATCCCACTTTGATTCTTGCAATAGATAACAGTGGTTTCCAACACATGCTCAAATAGCTCATTGAAGAGCTTCCTCAACCAAATTGCTTCACAATAGGCCATACTAGTTGCAATATATTCAGCCTCAGCGCTGCCTAGTGCAATTGATTTTTGCTTCCTGCTCATCCAAGAAATTGAAGCAGATCCCAAAGAGAAGCGACATCCTGACATGCTCTTTCTATCCACCACACTGCCTACCCAATCAATATCAAAATATCCATGTTGCCTCAAATTCCTGACAGTCTATCGCAGTACACAGTTGATAGTGCCACGAAGATATCTTAAGAGATTCTTTGCAGCAACCTAATGTACGTGATGAGGCTTAACCATATATTGACTCAAGGTATTTACAATGAAGCATATCTCTGGTCAGGAGTTTACCAAGAACATCAGGGCCCCCACAAGTTGTCTATATTCATAAGGATTTGCCAATTCGGGCCCAACAACACTTCCACATAGCTTCTTGAAGTTTAGCTCCATTGGAGTAGTCGCAGACTTGCATTCCACCATCCCACATCTTTCTAACAACTTTGCAATGTATTTTCTTTGAGAAAGGAAAATTTTGCCTGGCTTTTCCCGACATTTAGGCCTAGGAAGTAATGAATCAGTCCTAGGTCCTTCGTCTCGAATTCGGTCAACTCCCTCTTGCATTGATAAATGATAGGGTCTACACCAGTTAGAAAGAGATCATCGACATAAAGGACCAAAGTAAGTGGCATGTCCTTTTCAACCTTGAAATATAGGTTTGGATTAACATAACTTCTAGTAAATCCCAACTTCACGAGAAAACTATCAATCCTTACATACCAAGCCCTAGGGGGTTACTTCAACCCATAGAGGGCTTTCTTTAGCCAACACACATGTGTCCTTCTATCTTGTACTTCAAACCCCTGAGGTTACTCCAAGTAGACTTCCTCTTTAAGTGGGCCATGCAAGAAAGCAATCTTGATGTACATTTGATGTAGGCTCCATCCTTGATTGGCAGCGAGAGAAATAATAGATTAGATAGTGGTATATCGAGCAACTAGTGCAAATATTTCATCACAGTCCACTCCTTTCTTTTGAGAGAAGCCACAATCTATGAACTTGGCCTTATATTTTTCAGCACTTACATCAGCTCCATGTTTAATTTTGTAAATCCATTTTGAGGTGACCATGAACTTGTCCTTAGGTCTAGGCACCACATCCCAGACATCATTCTTCATGATCGATTCATATTCCTCATTAATCACATCTTTTCGTAGTTGGTGCTTTACAGCTTCTTCGAATGTGCAAGGTTCAACTTGAATAATAGTACTCATGGCAGCCAAGTACCCTTGATACTTGTTAGGCTTCTTATTTTTGCGAAATGTCCCTCTTGGTGCGATATGTTTCTCAGCATCTTGAAGTGTATCATTGAGCCATAGTGGTCTTTTCCTTGAGGTAGAGGGATCACCAAGAGGTGGATCAATAGGATCTATCGGGCCATCAACCTCAGGCATAGGCTCATCCATTGGAGGTTCTTGTTTTTCTACAGCATCATCATCGTCCTTCCTTGAGATGGGAAGATCTATGGCTTTCTCGAGGGTAGTGTCTTCATCAAAGGTAACATCTTTGCTTACTTCGACATCTCTTTGACCACGTACATATATTCTATATGCCTTTGAATTTTCACTCTATCCAACGAATACACTTTTCTTCCCAAAAGCTTCCAACTTATTCCTTTTCTCTTTAAGCACATGAAAGTATATGGGATGACCAAAGATTCTAAAATGAGAAACATTAGGTTTCTTACTAGTGAAGACTTCCTCGGGTGCCTTGAAATCCAAGGCTTGATGAGGGCTCCTATTTTGAACATATACGACAGTGTTGGCAACTTCTCCCCATAAGAATTTCAGTAGACCTTGATCATAAATCATGGCACGAGTGGCTTCCATAATCGTTTGATTCTTTCTTTCAGCAACACCATTTTGCTCTAGAGTGTATGGAACAACTGTCTCCCTCTTAATGCTAGCTTCTTCGCAAAAGTTCTTCTTCCCTGTTTGATTTCCTACTAGTGCTTTGAAAGAAAGAAACATTTGAACACTTCATCCCTCTTCTTCAAGAAATAAATCCATGTTTTCCCTGAGAAGTCATCCACAAAGTTTGCATAATATGGATATCCTCCTAATGAAGTTGCGGGCAAGATACCCGACAAGTCAGAATGGACCATTTGAAGAATATTAGTTGTCTTGCTTTCACTAGAAGGGAATGGTCCCTTTGTATGTTTCCCAATTGCACATCCCTGACAGACTCCTTCACGGTTCATGTTAAACTCAAGTATCTCTATGACCATCTTCCTTACCCCATGTAAGGCTTTGTAATGTAAGTGGGCAAACCTTTGGTGCGATAGCTAATTGAAGAGAATTATCACTTGCCAAAGCTCCCAAAGTACTTCCACCAACTTGAGAGAGACCATCAACCCTAAAACCGAGAGTAAATGCATCTTTAGGGTTTCCATGCCAAATACGTAACTTTCCATCAACGAATGCTACCTTGAAGCCTTTGTCTTCCATTGCAGAAATAGAAACCAAGTTCTTCTTCAAATCAGGCACATACAACACTTCTTGTAGATGTATGGTTTGACCATAATTCAAGTTAAGAGTGACAGATCCTATCCCTTTCACGGGGTAGGTGGCATTATCTCCAAGTGCAATATTTAGATTAGTTTTCTTCTTAACTAAATTTGAGAGGGCCTCCTTGTATCTAGTGAAGTGCCTTGAGGCCTCACTATGACTTAACCAATGATCCAAAGTATCTGGAGGAGAGGCAGTAGATAGAGCAGAAATAAGATAGAACATTACTTTCATCATACTTGTCATTTTTTATCCTCTTGGGCGGTCGACCATTTCCATCTCGAGTAGCTGGAGCATTCCTCTTTGCTTCGTTGTTATTCCTGTTGTTCCTTTGATTGCCATTGCTTTTGTAATTGTTGTTATTATCATCCCTTGTGTTGATAAATCTAGGGCAAGGAGATCAAGTCTTCTATCATATTGATTTCTCTTTACTTTTGATAGATGCTTGTGATTTCTTAATTAAATTCTTCTTCTTCTTCTTATAGTTATTATTTCTTTGTTCATCAAACAACTATCAAAACCATAGAAACAAAGAGACACCAAATGTAGGCACTCAGCCAAGGAAAAACCCCTATGGAGGGGAAAATCCAGTGAAACTCTTCCTTAATAGATTCATATCAAAGTAAGACAACCAAGGCTTTTGAAACAAACTTTTACCCCTCCATCCATGAAGTTGACCAAATATGAATACAATCCGCTTTGCAATTCATCCTTTACTCTGCAATAAGAATTTCGTCTTGCAATCACATGATGCCTCAGATACTTTGGTTTGTAATTTCGTCCTGCAATATTTTAGTCCTGTAGTCACTTCAAGATTTTGGTCCTGTAGTTACCCAACAGTTCAGTCCTGTAGATGATTCAAATTTCCTAACTTTGTTGTCCTGCAACTATAACCGAACTTCTTGACATCTTCTTGCTATGGTCGAGTTCACTGGGGTATATATAGTTGTTTCTGCTTGTATATTGAGTCGACATCAGTAGTTGCCAGACCGACTTGTAGAGGATGAAATTGGAGCCAAATTAGAAGAGCTTTTGAGGCCAACTTGATGGATGGATGGTTCAACATGTCCAAAACAATTTCTTTCTTTGACATCATGAACCTAAGAAGGGTTTCTTACATAATAAATTTGACTTTGAATCAACAAAAATCCTATAGCGCTCATGGGTGCTTTGACCTATTGACCATTGACCCAAGCATGAAACCCATGCTTTAATAAGTCGATAAAAATTTCTTTCTATAAATAATTTATCTTTTCTTTCTTTGGATAGATACATGACTCGAATTCAATTATGAACACCGACATTAGTTACATTCTTCAACACTCCCTCTTAACTAGGGAGGTATTCATAATTACATACATAGAGGTACATGGAAGATCTCAAAATGATATGAACTATGAAGAGTTCTAGCACACTTAGTGCTACGGACTAGATACGTGAACAGGGTATTCTATCCAGGTGGGACTAAGGGGACTCAAGCTTTAGCTAGTCTAGGTACCATTAGGCTTTTAAGCTCTATCACCAACCTAGGGATCAAGGTGTGTATCCAAGGTCAGAGCTCCATGACGAATGCCACCCTCCCTCTTTGGGATCTAGACATCAACACATAGGCCAACCAGATGTCCTCCCAAGCATCTTGTCATAAGATGCTTCATTTCTCCTTATAAACTAAATAAGATATATCCATTTGTCCAAGCATGCTTTCAAAGTGCTCAATCTTCTAGTGGAGAGATTTACTTGTACAAACACAACCCCAGTTAGTAACAAATTTTCAAATACATATATACAAGTAAACCTCTCAACTGGGAAGATATACTCTTTCTTCTATCAGTGTCCCTCTCATCTTAGGGAGATCAACAACTTCCTTATCGAAGGAACTTTCTCAAGGCTTCAGGAACATCATGGTCATCATCAACATTTTTATAGCTTCCTTTATTCATCATGCTTATCAACATTATCAAGTCATCTTCACTTATGAACATCTTCAACATCTTGAAGACTATGTACCTGCACAACTTCAACAACAAGTACAACCAAGTACAAGTATACAGAAGCACGAAGTCAACTATATCTATCAAATCATGCCATCATAATGGAAGCATCAAAAGGATCAAGCTTTAGACATCTAATACTTAAACCTAGTTAGGTTCATAATCAACAAGGGTTACATCTTTTTTATTCTAGACTTCAACAGCTTGCTAGGGCTTTATTACAAACCGGAGACTTCTTTTTCGAAACATAAAGCCTTAACAACCAAATCAAGTTAGTATTCAATCATAATAGTAAATACTATACATCTAGGGTTTCATCATAAGATACTAGAAATTCATATCAATACTTAGGTAAACCCTAGATACAAACATCAATACATCAAAGTTAGATATACAACAATTTTAATCAAGCTAGGGTTTCGATTATGCGGAAGAATACACACCTAGGGTTTCATTCGTAGGACCTTATGTTAGCTATTACAAGGGTCTTACTCATACACCCTAATTTACCAAGCCCTAAAAATCTAGGGTTATAAAACCTTTAAATATCTAAGGCTTTGGTTTATAACTTGGATATTAATAGTGAACCCTAAAAGACTAGGGTTTTTGTTATAACAATACCAAAACCCAAAACATCAAAAGAATAGAATTTCATCATTGGTTCTAGACTCTATTAACAAACCTAAGAGTACTAGGGTTTCGACATTATTGACATACCCTAAGCACCAAAAGGATAGGGTTTTATAGTGAACCCTAAAAGTTGAGGGTTTCACAAAAATGAATAAATGGCAAGAGATAGTAATTGAGGGTAGATTCAACCTGACAATTAATCACCCTAATAAGAATCCTTATGATTCAAAAGACCTAAACATGAAAAGTTTAGTGATATAAATTTCAAAGTGATTGAGTTCTTTAATGAAGAAGTTCCTATGGCATTAGACATGCCTGGAGTAGCTCCTTTTACAAACCTTGTAGAGTTTCTCGATGAAGGATTACTTCTGCAACAAAGCTCTTTATAAGCCATTCCTTTTGAAGATTCCATTTGAATCTGGTCACACTCCTTTTTCATTTGAATATTCTTGGAAGTTTTTGTCTTTTCGGGTAATGCTTAAAAAAAAAAAACAAAGATAATAGATAGATCTTTTATGGAAGCCTTTTGTGGAAGAGCTCCCTCTCACCTACCATCCTTATTTCTTTCTTCAACAATCCTTGTAAGTACTATCAAAGGCATGCAAATACAAGAACATACTTACAATTTAGTAATTTCAGATTTGAATCCTAAGTTCAAATCTAGCTTTATACTTATTTAGACTTCCAATTTTATCCTAGGCTTACAAACTCAAAAGGCAGAGTATCTATGAAATAGGGTAGGCCTTCTTTTCAAGATTTATGACAACAATCTTTAGTATTACAAACCCTAGAAATTTTGAGATAGGATTTTACAAATCCTATCTAGGGTTTTACAAATCCTTTCTAGGGTTTTACAAATCCTAGATACATTAAAATTTTTAGACCCAAGCAACTAGACCCTAAAATAAAATGAACATGTTATACATACCTTAAGATTACATACCTTTGCCATGAAGGATTGATATTCCATAGAGCTGGTTGCTTATTTTTGCAAACTGAAAAACATATTGTTAATGATATAAAGAATAATGTAAATACTTACTTGAGTTTTAAGATTTCCTTTAACAAGCTGGTGTATGATGCTAGATATCTTTTCTTTGGCTGTAGTAGAGGTCTCCAAGAACGAGCTGCTATAGTTCTTTAGGTATGCTTCTCTTCACATTAATATGAACTCCTTGTTTGCCCAATGATAGACATAAATATATGCACAGACTCTCGTCCTTCCTTCACAGATGACTCATAGAGATATATTTCGGGCAATCAACATAACCTTGGATCTCTTTGTTATACGTCACTACAGAATTCTATACTCAACTTCGGATCTCTGCTAACCACCATAGGATTCAATATTCTATCACAATTATTCACAGGTTCATATCTCAATTACAGACATCCACTTTCACAGTTTTGGCCTTCTATTACAGAACATCACTGGTTCGGATCTCTCACAATCTTTTCGGCCCTTACCTCAGATACTAACCACACTCTTTGGCTCTACTAGCACGCGGATGATCACAATATGTTTGGTCTCTTAGTTACAAAGAAATTCGATCTTGTATAGAGAGGTATGTAGCTTAGATAGATATGCAAACTCTGGACCTCTTACACAGATCTCTACTGACGTTGGTCTTATAGGAAGTTCAACCCAGTTCACAGGGATAATTCATACTGCTTCAAAACTAGCTTTGCTACCATGTTGAGGAATCTAGAGCAATGAGATCAGGTCTTCTATCATATTGATTTCTCTTTACTTTTGAAAGATGCTTGTGATTTCTTAATTAAATTCTTCTTCTTCTTCTTATAGTTATTATTTCTTTTTTCATTAAACAACTATCAAAACCATAGAAACAAAGAGACACCAAATGTAGGCACTCAGCCAGGGCAAAACCCTTATGGAGGGAAAAGCCAGTCAAACTTTTCCTTAATAGATTCATATCAAAGTAAGACAACCAAGACCTTTGACACAAAATTTTACCCCTCCATCCATCAAGCTGACCAAGTATGAATATAGTCCTCTCTGCAATTCATCCTTTACTCTGCAATAGCAATTTTTTCCTGCAATCACATGATGCCTCAGATACTTTGGTTTGTAATTTCCTCCTGCAATATTTCAGTCCTGTAGTCACTTCAAGATTTCGGTCCTATAGATACCCAATAGTTTAGTCCTGTAGATAATCCGAATTTCCTAACCTCGATGTCCTGCAACTATAATCAAACTTCTTGACATCTTCTTGCTAGGGTTAAGTTCACTTGGGTATATATAGTTGTTTCTGCCTGTATATTGAGCTGACATGAGTAGTTGACAGGTTGACTTGTAGAGGATGAAATTGGAGCCAAATTAGAAGAGATTTTGAGGCCAACTTGATGGATGGAAGGTTCAACATGACCAAAATAATTTCTTTCTTTGACATCATGAACCCAAGAAGGGTTTCTTGCATAATAAATTTGACTTCGACTCAACAAAAATCGTAGAGCACTCAATGGGTGCTTTGAGCTATTGACCATTGACCCAAGCATGAAACCTATGCTCTAATAAGTCAATAAAAATTTCTTTTTATAAATAATTTATCTTTTCTTTCTTTGGATAGATACATGACTCAAATTCAACTATGAAGACCGACACTAGTTACATTCTTCAACACCTTCTAGGATTCTTCTTGTGAGGGCACTCTCTAGCATAATGGCTGAACTTGTTGCAATTGTCGCGTCTTCCTTTGCCTCTTCCTTTGAATCCCTTCTTAGATCCTTGACCTTGTCTCCTTGGACCAACATCATTCTTCTTCTTTGCAAGGGCAAAGAAAGCAATAGGTTCATTTCCATTGATGGATTTATCTCCCTCCATCATCCTTGTTTCCTCTTGAGTGCATCTAGCCAACAACTCATCAAAATCAGGTATCCTGTTATTGTTGAGAATGGTGGTGACCTAAGTCACCTGACACGGGGATTCGGGACACATAGGATTTGAGATTCGTGGTGTCGGATTCAGACATGTTGACCCCCCGGAACATGACACGTAGGATTCGTTATATATATATATATATATATATATATTAAATTAGATATTTCTTACACAAATTTTAATTATGATACAAATTATTATTGAGTTTGAAAAATAGATCTTCATCTATAGCTATTAGCATGCATAGTACGTACAAAATTCAAATACATGTCAATCTATTATCTATTTCTTATGCTTGGCCCTCTTGCCACCATGAGAAATGTCTAATTTTTTAGTCTTGTTGGAAAATCAGGATCTTTGTCATTAATTATCACCCTCTGAGCATTAATATCCAGAGGTATCTTTGTCATTACCTCTGTATCTGTATAGGGATTTTTGTCATTAATATCACCCTTTAAGCATTAACATAAGATAGAACAAGCATAACATGTCAAGTCAAGATTTTGTTTGAGTGATGCGTACATTTTTAGGAGGGTCGTGATATAGGAGTTCGACAACCAATGTCACTAACATCAAGGTACATAGAGGGATTGGTGCTCTTGATTAAAATACAAGTCCATACCCTATACGTTGACAAATTCAATGGAAAATTGCAATCCCCCAATCCTAAAATCCTGAAAAACTGATAAGTCTGCTGGATTTTGAATGAAATCTAAAATTCTACTTTCTCCATATGAAATCCAATGAGGCCAGAACCACTCTCAAACATCCTGAGTCATTTCATGGTAATGTTAAAAATTGAAGTAAAAGGATGAAAATGAAGATTAAGGAGAATGCCATTTTTACTTTAAGAATTTAACATTACCATCAATAGCATATCAATACTAGGGCCTAGACTTGATCATTAAGCTGCCAAAACACTTGCCAAATGAAAATATGCGTGGCTGTAATGACCAAATGCGACCTTTTCATACTCGCGCATGTCACTTTTGCCGCCTAATGAGTCCTGGAAAACAGGACACGCTGCCAAAATCGTGACACGCAGTCGGATTCGACGTGTTAAAATAGGACACGACGTGTCATTGGATTTGGACACGAATCAGGGCAGAATCGCGTCGGACACGCTGGATTCGGGATTCGAGGGGCCTCTAGGATGAATCCGGTTATTTAGGTGGTGACAAATATATCCCATGGTCTTGAAAGACCTCCAAGGGCAATGAGAATGAACTCCTTGTCAGCGATAACTTCTCTGATAGAAAGCAGGTCATTCTTGATTTGAGTTATTCTCATGAAGTAGGATTGGATAGAGTCCCCTTTATCCATCTTGATGACCTTCAACTTGTTTTTGAGAAGGAGGATTTGATTTGTATTGTTCACTTTGAACATCCCAATCAGCGTATCATACATTTCCTTGGAAGTTCCCAAATCAGAAATATAGGCAACCAAATGCTTTTGAATGGAGTCAATTATAATTTTCTTAGCTTTGACCTCACTTTTTCTATATTTCGTTCTTGCCACAACAGGTGCATTTGAAGGAGGCTCCACCACTTTTCCTTGCACATAGTCCAATACTTCATGCTCTTCCAAAGTCAAGTCCAAAGTCGTCTTCCATGCATGATAGTCAGATTTGTCATTGAGCTTGTCCTCAGTCTTGAAGTAAGATGTAGAGGCCATGGACACTTGTTCAATAATATTTTTCCAATAGATATCTTATGATTACTTTTTTCTCTTGCTTGGGCTTGTCCTCACCTAGGCTCTGATACCATGTTAATTTTAAATAACATTGGTATGTTCTATGCTTGCGACAATTGCTTCATTGTCCTTTTATAAGCCCGATGTCAAATCCAATTTAGTTTCCAATAGCAATTGCATAAACCATTAATTCACATTGACAGTAATTGTAGATAGAACATAAACAATAAAATGTAGAAGACAAGAGAACACCAATTTTTGGTTAATGCAAGGGAAAAGCTGCAAGATGGGGAAAACCCTTGATCAATGCTTCTTATTATAAATATCAAATGTTTAGCAAAGAGAGAGTAAAATAATGCAAAGTCAAAGTCAAAATTGACTTGTCAATTTGATATTCCAATACCACTGTCCAAAACAACTCAGTCAAATCTGCAATTGCTGCTTCTAGTCAACAATAGTGAAACAACCCTAACCAGTGGTCAACACAACAACAAAAAATACACTTGGAGCTAGGTCAACCTTTGTCAAATTTGACCATCCTTGCTGGTCAAAGTCAGCCCAAAACAGTCAGCAAAACAACAATCAAACTTGGTCAAACTGAAGTCAACCTTGCGGTCAAATAGGCTTGCAGTCAACGCAAGTCAAAGTGCCCAAAAGTCCTCGGTTTCTATGCCAATAAATGCAGCCCAGTTAGACAGAATTAATCCTCCAAAAATCGCAGTCAAAATAGGTCAAAGGAGCTTCGATTAATCTGGTCAAACGCAGTAGAAAAAATGTCAACGCCCAGTCAAATTGCCTCCTTAAATCCGCATGTGTGAAAATTGAAAGAAATAGGTTACCTGCAACTTGTACAACCCAATCAGTTGAGGAAAGACAAGATTTGATGAGTTGTGATGATGCCTAATGAGGTTTGAGGTCACTCTTATTTATATGATTCAATGTGGGTCAAAGACATGTCTCTTGGGCTTCATGAGCCTACATGATGTGACACTGACCTTGACAAATTGCACATGTGTGGGCTTCACTTCAAAAACATATTTCTCCTTGTCTGATTTCAGTGAACCTTAGGTCAATTTTGGTCCTCTCGAAAAGAGGAATTCAATGCAATAATTATCTCCATCAAATGAGTTGTCCAAAGTGGAATTTGGCCCTAGTTGCACAATTTAACAGAATGAGAAGTCGCAACTCACTACGACCTTCGTCGTAATGTCCTAGCGAGATTTTTCCCTGGGGTTTCTTAGATAGCTAGGGTTTCCAAGGAAATTTATTGATTGTACAATGATGAAATAAATGATAAATTCAACAGTAAAAGTACATGAATAAGCAACATGGGGTCGTTCAAACATCAATTAGAAATGCAATATTCTTTCTAGTACAAAACTATAATTTAACCCACAATGAATTGAGCAATAATTCCATTATTAGTCCAAATTTAACATGCAAAATTTACCCGAGTCTCTTATAGAATGATCTGGGTTGTTTTATGCTAGTACGCAGACTGGAGAAAACAATACAACAAAAGTCCTAACTTAGAGGTATCCAAACCTGGACTTTGCTACAGAAATTGACCAAGAGCTCTGAATTCCAATTCCACAAAAGAGAGGACGTTGAGCTATCTCAAGGTAGGATCGAACTGCTCAGAAAGAAAACTGAGTTCTACCTCAAAATTACCCTAACATTGCTACCGAATTGTCATAGGAAATCCTTTTGAATTTGGCCTCAGGGATACTGCAGACCTCGGAAAATTAACTGCTTAGGATGAGGATCCAAGCTCTGTCTCCGTGAAAGACCTTAAATTTGCCTTCAAATTCTTTAGGAAACCTTCTAAAATTTTGTCTCAAGAGCTCGTGAATTCTCGTTTCTGCTACAAATATTTACTAACCCCCCGAATAGCTTCAGGAAGGCTCGATTGCTGCTTAGATAATCTTCATTTTAGCCTCAGGAATATACACCACTTGCCATAGAACATACTTGTACAGGCTGAGGATATTTTTGGTTAACTTGCCTTAGACTTTCCATCGAAACTTTGCCAATGCTCTAGAAAAAATAAAGTCCTTGCCTCCAGAATAGAGAGAATAGAAGATACAAAAGATATACTAACTAGTGTCAAATCTTTCACCACTGAAATTAGTAGGGGAATGGGGTCTTAAAACCCTTAGAGCGTTAGGGTCAAAAAAACAAAGACAACTCAATTCCAATGGAATGATCCTAATTTGATTCCAACCCTCGTCTATTTATAGTTTTCCCCATGGGGTTCCACATTTGAAGGGTTGTGTAATCAACCCCCAATTTTGGGCTCTTTTGCCCTAACTGACCCAATATTTGCACAATGTTGCCCCAACACTGGAAAAATTGGGTTTTACCCCTTTAACAATACTATAGCCTATGGGGTTAGATAGGCTATTTTGTCCTTTTGAAGGCAATTAATTCATTGGGGACTTTACAGTCCCCCCTTCTCGTCATTGCTTGTCCTCTAGCGATTGCACATTCATCTGTTGGATAATTTTCTCTTTCATCAAATTTATCACCCGTGCATTTTTTTCATCACTTTCAGTTCTACCAGTGCAATGTTTGTCAGTTTCATTGCCCTCATTTCTATTCCTTCATGTCGATTTCTACGCTTCCTTGTTGACAATAATGCTTGAGATGTGCCTATATGAGCAGCAAAATCTCAAGGGGACCAATCATCTACATGTTTAGTCCAACCTGCTGTTAGTGCAATGGGCTGAATGTATTTCTTAAGTTCTAATAAAGATGCCCAGATTTCTTTTGCTGCAGAAGCTTGCTCAAGATATTTGTGCCAATGTTTATTGTAGTCCAGATTCTCCCATGGGCCAACCACTAAACCTAGCAAGCAATCTTCAATGTATAGTATATATGCAACAACTGTAGGAAGATGACCCTCTCCATTCTTTGTTGGACGAAGACTGCCAGGAGCATTTGTGGCCAAATCCGGTAAGTAGGTTCTATGGCAGCTTGCAATTAATTTGCATGAAGCACACCACCCAGATCTTTCCTTGGGTGGTTCCATTGACTTCTTATAACTTGGTCAGCAAAATTGAACAACTGCAATTGAAAATATTTTTACTTGTTATGAGATTGTCGCTGAAGGAGCTTAAAAGATCCCTGCCTCACTAATCTGTTGTCTTCAACTAAGAGAGGCACTAGATTAGCAACTGCTTTGCCAAAATTACCAGTTTGCTTTTGGACAACATGCATGCTCATTATACTCCCATCCTCTTGAACACCTGTCTTATCGCTGGTGCACTCTTTTGCTGGCAAGTAAAAACCTTCCAATGTCCCATTACCAGTAAACAACCTGATGTTAGAAAATTTGCCCCCTCCGAAAATAAGTGACACAATAGCGACAAAATGAGAATTTGATGACTTAGATCCTCTAGTTACTTGATAACAATGATCCCAAGGAAGACCATCATAGTAAGCTTTTGGGTAGGGCACTTGTGCATCAACTTCTTTGGTAAGGCATTTAAATGTATCACTAGAAAGATGTGTGAATGGAGTTCCACTATCAATCAAGACTTTAAAACCTATGCCTTTTTCTGCTGCTGGGCCAACATGAATATCTTCAGCTCCAACAATATATGTTGGATGTGTCCCATTAGAGGCTAGGAAAGGTGTCTTCTAGCCTTATACCCCTTGATTCCCAAAAATAATCCTTCCAGAATCAACATATTGAAAACACATTGAAAATGAACTTTGCACCAATCACACTTTTGCAAGCAAACTTGGAAAATATTAGAAAGTCCTAAACCAAGGAGACTGTTTGGATCCCCACTGTTTAAAAAGCAACCACTTTGTATTCTGCCACAACCAATTACTGTTCGTGTTTCTACTGCATGATCTAATGCAAGCTTGCTTCTAGAGGCCAAGTATAGGACATCCTTCACCAATGACCTAGATGTGTTGTCAGATGAATACTCAACAATATAGGGATACGTGTGCTTCTTTGTTTGGCAGTTTTGATGTAATGCACACAAGCTGCCAGCTAAGTGTTTGCTTGTGCTAAATGCAATAGGGCTGTACACGCTCAGGTCCCGATCCTGCATAATCAGATGCCCAAAATACTAGAGAGTGCTTTGATTCCCATGCATATCAGACCTTATAACTGCTTCTACGTCATTCCCCACCTTCTCTTCTGAAATATTAGATGGTTTTGGAGATACGTTAGAAACGAACTTACAGGACTCCCCACACATTTTTGAACTCTTGGTTTCTCCTGTTGAATCTTCTGGAACTAGCAAAATGTCACTCCTTGCATGCTCTTCTGTTCTTGAAACATCCTTATTACCATTATTCATACAAACAGACACCGTTTTACCACCAACCTGACAAAGGTTCTTACCATCAGTCAACCCTTTTAACACCTCTTTTTTCTTCTTAATATCCTGCTTAAATTTTGTTGCCTGTGTACATATACTATTATGCTTTGTATTGTCCAACATCTCAAATTTAGGCTTGGCTATTCTCCTTGGCAGATCATGATTTTCCCTTAACGACCCTCCTTGTTTCTTTACCGAAGATATTTCATAGTTCTGGTCATTACTGGCTGTTCTATCTGTGCAGACTTTGGCAACTTTTTGTAATTCCTTTAGGCCTTGCATTCAATTTTCAGTATCTTTACCCTTACCAACAAGTACTTAATCCTTCTGAGAATAAGATTCCTCAACTTCAGACACTGCCTTACGAAATTCTTGTGGATATTGAGTTGCTGGATTCTGATTACCTTGTAATTTGTTGGCAGACCCTTCCCAACCATTGATCTTAAGTTCTACATTAACAATATCCTGGCTTCCTATATTGCCTTCACTTTTCTCAGGTTGGTTGTGATTTTCAGCCTCTTCCTTTTCCTTTGGTGTTGCAGCTCTTTTGTCCAACCTTCTAATTTTGTAAGAGCCATTCTGTTCCATTCTTGCAAATATTTTAATAGTTTCCAGTTGCTACTCTTCTAACATCCGCCAAGAATTTGCATATTCCTTGGCAGAAAATTCTTCCAACTGTTCCATCTTTAAGCACCCTCCAGGCTGGTAAGAGAGCTAGCTCGGTTAAATTTAACAGTAAAAGTACATAAATAAGCAACATAAGGCCGTTTAAGCAGCAATTAGAAATACAATATTCTCTCCAGTACAAAATTGTAATTGAACCCACAATGAAGTTAGCAATAATTCCAGTATGAATCCAAATTTAACATGTAGACTTTACCCTAGTCTCTTAGAGAATGATCTGAGCTGTTTTATGCTAGTACACAGACTAGAGAAAACAATACAACAAAAGCCCTAACTCAGAGGTATCCAAACACGGACTCTACTACAAAAGTCGACCAAGAGCTCTCAATTCCAATTCTAGAAAAAGGAGAAAGCCGAGCTACCTCAGGGTAGGATCGAACTGCTCAGAAAGAAGACCGAGTTCTGCCTCAAAAGTACCCTAACACTGCCATTGAATTGTCACAGGAAATCCTTCCGAATTTGGCCTTAGGAATACTACGGACCTCAAGAAATTAACTGCTTAGGATGAGGATCAAAGCTCTGTCTTGGTGAAAGACCTTAAATCTGCCTCAGAATTCCTTAGGAAACCTTCCGAAATTCTGTTCCAGGAGCCTGTGCTGCCTCAGGAACTCTTGGGTCTGCCACAGATATTAACTAACCATTCAAATAGCCTTAGGAAGGCTCGATTCCTACTTAGATAATCTCTGTTTTAGCCTCAGGAAATACACCGCTTGCCACAGAACATACCAGTACAGATTGAGGAGATTTTCAGGAACTTGCCTTAAACTTTCCACCTCTGAAACTTTGCTAATGCTCTAGACAAAATAAAGCCCCTACTTTCATATTAGAAAGAACAAAAGATAGAAAAGATTTACTAACTATGGTCGAATCTTTCACCATTGAAATTTGTGGGGAAAGGGGTTTTAAAACCTTCAGAGCCTCAGGCTTAAGAAAACAGAGACAATTCAATGATCCTAATTTGATTCCAACTCCTCTATTTATAGTTTTCTTCATGGGCTTCCACATTTGAAGGGTTTTGTAAGCAACACCCAATTTTGGGCTCTTTTGCCCCAGCCGATGCACTGTAGTGTACTAGGGCAATTTTTCCCTTAGGGTTTTCAATTACAACACAATAAAACTCCATTCATTCAAATAACAATGAATTTCAGTTGTAATGCATGAATATAATATCTTCAACAATGATACAACAAAGCTTTTAATAAACTAGTGCCGTCTACCCAACAAAACAATAGATTCACAGTGCAGTTTTGATTCTCAAAATATTTAGTAAACCACTGCAACTATCACACTTATCTAGTCTACTGTTGCTATGCTAAGTATGACTCACTGTCTAAGACTCTGTTTCAGCTATGATCCCATCTGTTGTTTAGGGAGGAAGTTCCACTTCACTGGACAGAGGACCGAGTCCCTGGTTTCTTCAATGAATGTACTCCTGTATTGTTCCTTTAATGAACACACTCTTGTAAATTAACTTATTGTCAGAATTAATGTTGATCGTAACATGTTTTGCCTTGTTTTGCTGCTTGATCAGCCTGCCATGCGGTTTAGACTGCTGATTGGCCCTGTTATGATAGGTTGCTGAGGGAAATTCACTTCTTCGTTGCTGGTTTTCAGCCCTGTGACTGCACTTGGCTTTTTTTCCTGCGTTCTTGCATTTCTGCTCCTCGCTAGTCAAGAATGGCCAATCCGATTACCAATTTGATCCCCCCAGCTGGACGAGTCACCTAATATTTACTTGAATGAATAGAAACCATATGCTGTGATTTTCTCCAACAGAAGAGTCCAACTTGTTGATAGAACTACACCACAATTACCAGATAAAAGATACTGATTTGTTACAAAACCATACAGAACCAGATCCATGATTTGCTACAATGACCTGTGCCAGAACAAGGAGGGGTGATTAGGTAGGGTGGGATCACCTCCACCGAAATTAGTCATGGAAGAGAAAGAGGTCTTGAAACCATCAGAGCCTCAGGCTTAAAGAAAACATGGACAAATTAATCCAATTCAATGATCCTAATTTGATTTCCAACTCTCCTCTATTTATAGCTTTCTTTGTGGGCTTCTACATTTGAAGAGTTGTGTAAGCAACCCCCAATTTTGGATTCTTTTGCCCCAGTCGACCCAATATTTGCACAATGTTGCCCCAACATTGGAAAAATTGGGTTTTACCCCTTTATCAAGAGAATTTAACAGTGATGATAATATTGGTGAGATATCGCCGAATATCAGAAATATCTCGATATTTTTGGCGAGCCAAAATATCGCCGAGACAAAATATCGCGATATTTCTGAGATATCGCCGATATCTCGGCAAAATATCGCACAAGAATATAAAATATCGCCGGGCAGTCTAGGCCGAGACAAACAGTGATCAAAGTTTTTTTTTGTGGATCAAAGATTGAAGAACAGTTAGACAAACTTTAGTTCTTCCATTAATAGGTATGTTCTTAAAAACCCTTATGTTAATGATTTTTTCATTGATCTAGGGTTATGCTTGCTTTCCTCTTTGCCTACCAACATTTTGTTTCTTTGTTTTTTTTTCCATTTGCTATGATTTTCATGCCCATGAGCCAATGCAAGGGTTTTCTCCATATTTGGACAGCAAGTTTCATTTTTTTTTTCAACTTTCTTATGCACCCTCTTATTGCCATTTTTCATTCTCATTGCAAATAATGTAGTAATTTTTTTAAAATGAGGTGGTTATTACTTATAATTTTTTGTGTTGGGGGGTTTAAAGCCAATTTTTTGTTTTTTTTTGTGCCCTAGGTTTGAATTAGTTCACTACAAATGTCAAATATGCCAAAAGCCTTGGACCCATTTTGGGAGTATGGGGAACTTGTTGGTGGGGCAAATCGGGCATATCTATCATGCAAATTGTGTGGGACCAAGATGTCAGGAGGGGTTATGCGATTGAAATACCATCTGGTTAGACTCCCGTACATGATGCAGATGTAATGCCTTGTATGGTTTCTAAAGTGGAGGTGTTTAGTCAATTTAGTGTTATCTAAATTGCTAGTATTAATTGTCAACCCGGGGTTCGTAAACTGATGAAGTGTGGTGCACTATATGTGCTTAGTTAACCTCTTTCTTATTTCGTTGTTTTATAAGGTTATAATGTTCAACTCTTCCTAACCTTCTGCTTTCAACATATAGTACTATGTTAAGCACGATTAAGAATAAGTCCAAAAAGTAATCAAGCTCTAAGGTGACAAGTAAGAAAAACCACTTTAAAGACCAGTTATAATGTTCAACTCTTCCTAACTCCCTGCTTCAACATACCGTATTTGCATAAAACACGATTAGGAAGTAGTTAGAAATAAGTCTAGAAAGTAATCAAACTTTAAACTTGCAACGAAAGAGCTTGAGAGAAATAACTTGAAATGAAATTGAAAGCAAAGAAATTGAAATGACTTGAAAGTAAATGACCACAATCCAATGGCATTAGTCTCTATTCATATTGCTGCAAATAAAAGAAAATAAGAAAATCACTTCAAGGATTGATGTTAGTGATGATCTCCTTCTAACTGTCTGTTTCTACTACGTATTTGCATAAAACACGATTAGAAGGGAGCTGAAGACAAATCCAAGAATTGATAAAAACTCTAATCTACTTTAATTGACAAATTGTAACACTACTAAGCCTTTTCCAACATACTGCTTCCTACATATGTGATTATGTGTAACAAGTGGAAAAAGTGTTAGTATCACAAGCCAAGTCTACTCAAATACAAGCTGTAATTAATCAATGTTCTGTTCTCTTGAAAAATAAGCTATTCATGATAAAGAGAGCATAAATTAGTTAGCATCCAACTTGCAAAACTACACTAAAACTAGTCTAGAAAAATAGAGTGAAAAGGGCAGCACTATGAATAAGACAACTGCAACTACCATTAGATATTAAAGCAAATACAACACAATCCCGGGAGAAAATAAAATGCAATAATTCAAACTGTACAAGGCAGGGCCCCCCTTCTACCTATAAAATCAAAGCATACTTAAAATTGCATGAATGAAAATCTAATCTACCTTACATTCTACAAAGCAATATTTACAAAATGAAATCTAATCTACTTACATCCTAATGTGCTCCGTGACATCTACTTCACATCTCCTTCCATGTTGAGAACATCAAAGCTTTATTCAATTTCTTCAAAAGTGCAAAGTACAAAAGCTTTCAAAAGCCATGAGACTAAAAAGAGACTAACTAATGAAGGAGAGAGACCTCCTATTTATACAAAAAGATGAGAGCCTTCTCATTAATGATAATCCATGAATCTCTCCCTCTACCTCTAGAGTCCTAATCAAAATAGGAACTGATAAGACAGATGTCTTT